>JAPFBL010000424.1:0-269909 GCA_026182355.1 Hermatobates lingyangjiaoensis
CTTCTCCCTCTTTGTTTGTCCCTGCATATAGCAGGTTAACAGGGTAGCCTCGTGAGGCACGAAAGTCGGAGTTGAGTGTTCGAGGCTATTAGTGGCGCTTAATCACTCCATTACTACTCCAAGGATTACTTTGGGAACTACTGATTTATATACCAGTATTTATATACCAGATTTATATACCAGATGGTAGATATGATATACTGATTTTATCTTATCATGTATTTATCTTTGTTTTTTTTTTTGTTTGGTGTTAACAAAAATCCTGTTTCGTTTCAGATACCACCTTAAAGATGTTATAATAGGAAAGATATACTTCATCTTGGTCCGAATTAAACTAAAACACATGGAGATTGCCATAATAAAGCGAGAATCCACAGGTTCTGGTGAGCTTGTAATATATTAGTCTGTAAGGCGTTCAAATAACTAACACTTGTTTATAACTAACATTAAGTCAAACTGTAACCTCTCCAAAATCTTTCCGCTTTCTTATTCCCCTATATGCAACCCTCATAAATTGGTTAACGGTTTTGACATATTTTGTTTTCTATATACGAGTAACAAATTAATCAAGTAACGATTAATTTGTTTTCTGTGTATACGAGTAACATATTGATATAGTTACGCTTAATTTGTTTTCTGTGTATACGAGTAACATATTAATCTAGTTATTCTTAATTTGTTTTCTGAGTATATGAGTAACATATTCAACAAGTTATTCTCTCTGTATACGAGTAACATATTAATCAAGTTATTCTTAATTTGTTTTCTGTGTATACGAGTAACTTATTAATCAAGTTATTCTTAATTTGTTTTCTGAGTATATGAGTAACATATTCAACAAGTTATTCTCTCTGTATACGAGTAACATATTAATATAGTTATTCTTAATTTGTTTTCTGAGTATATGAGTAACATATTCAACAAGTTATTCTCTCTGTATACGAGTAACATATTAATCAAGTTACGCTTAATTTGTTTTCTGTGTATACGAGTATCACATTAATCTAGTTATTCTTAATTTGTTTTCTGAGTATATGAGTAACATATTCAACAAGTTATTCTCTCTGTATACGAGTAACATATTAATATAGTTATTCTTAATTTGTTTTCTGAGTATATGAGTAACATATTCAACAAGTTATTCTCTCTGTATACGAGTAACATATTAATCAAGTTACGCTTAATTTGTTTTCTGTGTATACGAGTAACACATTAATCTACGAGGTGTGTAAATAAAGTAGTGAGACTAATTTTTTTTAAATTTTCTATTCAAATATAATTACAATGTGATATTGTCACCTTCAAAATAGTTCCCTTCGGAAGCCACACAGCGCTGGAGACGGTCCTTCCAATCATTGTAGCATTGCTGGAACTCGGATTCTGGAATGGCCTTCAGCTGGTCGGTTACAGCAGTTTGTATGTTTTGTAGTGTCCCGAAATGAGTTCCCTTGAGGTGATTTTTCAATCTCGGGAAGAGGAAAAAGTCACAAGGACTCAAGTCTGGTGAATAAGGAGGCTGAGGAGCAACAGGAATGTTTTTACTGGCCAAAAACTCGTTTATTGAGATGGCAGTGTGACAGGGCGCGTTGTCGTGATGCAACACCCACTTGTCTTTGATGTTGGGCCGCACACGAAGGACTCTTTTTCGAAGTCTTTCAAGGACCTCACGGTAGAAAGTGCTGATTAAGCGTCGATCTGAACGCACAAGGTTCCGTACTCTGTTGACATTTTCATCGGTGTTTGCACTTGAAGGCCTTCCGCTTCGTGGTTCATCTTCAATCGACTCTCTTCCTTCTGAAAATTCCTTAAACCACCGAAAAACCTGTGCCCTTGATAAAACACGTTCTCCATAGGCCGGTTTCGGTTGCATTATGTCCAAGTCTGAAGCAAAATTTGATTGCACACCGCTGCTCAACTTTGAGGTCACTCATTTTTAAAACGCTCAAGAAAAAACCATTTCACGAAAACCAACGCTACGGACAAACAAATGACTGTGGCAAATTCAGATTCATATTGGAGGCGCATCACACGTGCACCTGACGCTACTCAAGGCCACGCGTCTCCAGCGTTGCCAGATCGAAAGCGACGTTGCCAGTCTCACTACTTTATTTATACACCTCGAGTTATTCTTAATTTGTTTTCTGAGTATATGAGTAACATATTCAACAAGTTATTCTCTCTGTATACGAGTAACATATTAATCAAGTTACGCTTAATTTGTTTTCTGTGTATACGAGTAACATATTAATCCAGTTACTCTTAATTTGATTTTCGTCTATACGAGTAACATATTAATCTAGCTACTCTTAAGAAGCTTTTTATGTATACGAGTTACATATTAATCTAGTTATTATTAATTTGTTTTCTGTGTATACGAGTAACATATTAATCAAGTTTCTCTTAGTTTTGTCCTATTTCTATATGTAACCTCTAAATATGCTTTTCTTTATTTTACTATTACCTATAATTGTCCAAATCACTGTAAGACATCAGAAGAAATACTAAGATATTTCAATGGTAACTAGCGGTCTTCATCAGAGTCAAATCTCAACTGAGGACCCATCTCAACTTGAGATTTGACTCTGACGAAGACCGCTAGTTACGGTTGAAAGATCGTAGTATTTCTTCTGATTTCTTATTGTGGTTTGGACGTTGACTTTTGTTTCAAGTGTTTATTGTAAAATCTTGTTACCTATAATAATAGTATATAACGTCTCAATCTGTTGATCACTGTTTGTGTTATCATTTATCTATCTATAACAAGATTTCACATAAACACGTGAAATAACAATCAATGTACAAACCTGTTCTGGTATTATATCGCGCTCCCAGCTTATACAGCCATATCGCAGATCATAACATCAAAACAGACTGATGCCTTTTTTACGTGAAAGCTCTTTCGCCGCATATTGGGAGCAACAAGCTCTAGCCGAGGATAGGGCCAAACATAGCCTCCGAGATACGTCCGAGGTGGACCACGTGGAGGCGAGCTTCCACGACCCAACATCACATAAAATAAAATAAAACTAGAGTCATCCAACCAAATAAATTAATAATTTAATCCATCCGAATGTTTGTTAATAATGGTATTATTAAACAAAATGTCGCGGGGTTGTATTTCCTATAACCTTTGTTCGCAAAACTACTAGGGCTACCCCCTCACAGACACTCAAACTCTCTCTCTTTCACTCTCTCTCTCAACTTTCTCTTTTTTCTTACTCTCTCTCTCACTCTTACATCTCTACTTCCCCCATCCTCTCTCTTTCTCAACTTTTTATTTTTTTCTTTCATTCTCTTCTTCTCTCTCTCTCTCTCTCTGTTAACTCTCTACTTTTTTCTCTCTCTCTCTCTCTCTCTCTTTCTCTACTCTCTCCTGTCTCTTTTAGAAAAAAAATATAAATTTAAATATGTTCTGTCAAACCAAGAAAGCTTATTTCCATTCATTTCCTACCCAGAGTTGTTAAGAAAAAAATCTGGAGTGGCCTACACTCTACTTTACTATAAGTAACCTTATGTCAAATTTCTTGAGTATATAAAACATAACGTCTCATTTAACCATAACATAAATATCTAAATGGGATATAATTATTAGCATTGCATTCGTGAGGTAGTACAGATAGTGATTGAAGGACATATCAATTTATAAACTTATTTTTGTACATCACAAATAATTTATTATTTGCAAATAATTTCATTAGTATAACTACAACAGTAATAACATTTTTGAAAAACCAATGTGAACATTTCTTGAAACGAAATATTATCCTACCAGAGAACATGGCTATTGTTCAAATAGCCAGTAGATTTCTTACATCGTTTAATTGACATCCTTCTACATTGAATATTAATGTAAAATTTTCAAATTTGAAACAGTAAAATACCCTTTTTTTCTCTAAAAAACATCTTAAACAGCGAAGAAAATGTTGTTTTAAGGTGATTTGTTAATTAAAGTTGTACGATAATTACAGTTATTAATCTCTAAACGAAAGATTTATATTTTGAATTATCTTTTACATTTTTGGTTTTTAACAGAATTATTATACTGGGAATTTTATGGCTTCTTAGTATTTAATAAGATCATTTTCCTTCCCCTTTGTCAAATAACATATATACGAATTTTTTTTTAATGAGTGTTATCATTTACCTGCACAATATTATTCCTCTTACATCTCTTATAAGTCAATAATATATTTTCATTTTTCCATTAAAAACATCAATTTTATCTCAGTGGATTCGCTCAAAAAATTTCTAAGTCAATGTAAACAATGTAAAAAAATACAAAAAATTCGACAAGTATAGCAGGTGATCTCTTAGTCTAGGATAAACAAACAGTTTTTATAGCGTTATTGCTCTTTTCCGTAATTGAAACTTCATGAATTTTTTTTATGAATTGCTATTTTTTTGTTCCATTTTTGGTCAAATTTTCATTATTTTTTAACGAGCCGTTTAGCGTCAAAAAAACATTTTCTGAAAACACAAATCGTACTGTAACGCCCTTTTAGCGAATGTAATTTTGAAAAAAAATATCTCAACTCATTTTCCACATAATGTTCTATTTATAGGCATAGTTTCATTCTTGTCCGTCAAACAGTATGGCTTGTATCGATCTCACAAGGTTTGAGATTGAATTATAAGTCAAAATTTTTACATTTTATTGAAAAAAAATATTTCCTGTTGTTTTAAAATTCTGAATATATTTTTCGTTTGTTGCGTTTAAAACCTCAAAGATAATGTTAAAATTTCAAAACTCTAGGGTTATAAGTTTAGGAGAAATAAATGTTTTAAAAAAAACGGTTTTTGGCAAAAAAAGTGACTTTCCCATCATGCATAATTCTTCCCAAACAATAGGGATCTTCGTCTTTATGAGGCCTATTTTTGTGTAAAATATCAACTTGATCCATCAAAGATTCTGGACCGTAGCGTGGTAACAAGCAATGCTAACACACTCACCCACCCACCCACACACACACACAGACATCATCGTAAAAACGTCATAAAACGACTTCTGGGACCTCAAAACATGTAATTCCGTCAAAATCTCGAGATCGAATTTTTTCACGATCACTATACTTTACTTATAGTAAAGTAAAAAAATATGAAGTAAAGATACTGTCTTACTCACTATGTGTTATTCTATGTCAACCGTTTTCGGAACACATCCATTATCTATAGAAAACTGTAATTTTTTGTATTTAAGTTTTTTTTTGTAAGAATCAGATAATCGAGACTTGCTCTTGATTCGACTAGGTTAATATTAATATCTTAGGTTAGGTTAGGTTGTAGTGTTAGTCCCACAAAGGAACACACATAGGTTGAACATTGGCTTCACACGATGAAAAATGATTCTACATTGGGAGCCCTAAATTTGTGCCTTAATCAAGTGTATTTAGAGTAGGGTATCTTTAAACGAGTACTTGGGATGGTACAGGCTCGGGAACAAAGGCTCAACATCGCCTCAGAGGGATGGCGTGTCAGGTTTATCCCCCCCCCCCCCCTGCGTAAATAAATCGAGGGCCAGAGTGGGTATTGAACCCCAGATCTACTAGTCCAGAGGCGAGCATGTTGCCACTGAGCTAACCTACCCCCCAATATAGTATCTTACTTTATATAATGATTGAATTAACTTTATTTTTTAATATAATTAATATTTATTAAAAATAGATTTAATTTTAACTTTTTTCTATGCTTATTCCTTCAACAGTTATTTACTTGTTTCTTGTCTACAATGGTTTTCTGTTGTACGACTAGTTAGTTGGTTATGTTATTTAAGTTTTTTGTTTTAATCATTGATCAAAAGGAGATGTTTTTATGTGTTGTTTGAATGAATTGTAGGTCCAAATACTTTTATGGACAATGAAACCCTAGTGAAATACGAGATAATGGACGATGCTCCTGTCAGAGGGGAGTCCATCCCCTTTGTTTAAATCATTGATCAAAAGGAGATGTTTTTATGTGTTGTTTGAATGAATTGTAGGTCCAAATACTTTTGTGGACAATGAAACCCTAGTGAAATATGAGATAATGGACGATGCTCCTGTCAGAGGGGAGTCCATACCCTTTGTTTAAATCATTGATCAAAAGGAGATGTTTTTATGTGTTGTTTGAATGAATTGTAGGTCCAAATACTTTTGTGGACAATGAAACCCTAGTGAAATACGAGATAATGGACGGCGCTCCTGTCAGAGGGGTGCTCCTGTCCATACCCTTGTTTAAATCATTGATCAAAAGGAGATGTTTTTATGTGTTGTTTGAATGAATTGTAGGTCCAAATACTTTTGTGGACAATGAAACCCTAGTGAAATACGAGATAATGGACGGCGCTCCTGTCAGAGGGGTGCTCCTGTCCATACCCTTGTTTAAATCATTGATCAAAAGGAGATGTTTTTATGTGTTGTTTGAATGAATTGTAGGTCCAAATACTTTTGTGGACAATGAAACCCTAGTGAAATACGAGATAATGGACGGCGCTCCTGTCAGAGGGGTGCTCCTGTCCATACCCTTGTTTAAATCATTGATCAAAAGGAGATGTTTTTATGTGTTGTTTGAATGAATTGTAGGTCCAAATACTTTTGTGGACAATGAAACCCTAGTGAAATATGAGATAATGGACGGCGCTCCTGTCAGAGGGGTGCTCCTGTCCATACCCTTGTTTAAATCATTGATCAAAAGGAGATGTTTTTATGTGTTGTTTGAATGAATTGTAGGTCCAAATACTTTTGTGGACAATGAAACCCTAGTGAAATACGAGATAATGGACGGTGCTCCTGTCAGAGGGGAGTCCATACCTATAAGACTGTTCCTCGGCTGTTATGATCTAACACCAACCATGAAAGACATTAACAAGAAGTTCAGTGTCAAATATTTTATCAATCTTGTCCTTATGGATGAAGAGGACCGTCGTTATTTCAAACAACAGGTAAAATATGGATAAGTTGTAGCATCAAGTCCTATAAACCCGCACCTATTATTCGTAATACAGTGTAGGGTAAAAAGCTTATGAAATGGTCTCTACATATACAAATGTAATAGTATAAACAACGCGTTTCGCACACATAGTGTTCTTCCTCAGGCATTCACTAAGGGTGAGTGTCTGTGGTACAACTGAAGTGTACTGTGGTTTAGTGTTCGAATTATTAAACATCATCATTGAGTGTGTACATCTCTGTTTCCTTATTTTATTTTGTACCATTTATTTTATAATATAGTTAACTCTCGGATTTTTTTAGCTTTATGCCTGAAGAGGAACACTACATGTTCGAAACGCGTTGTTTATATTATTGAATTTCTATATGTGGAAACTATTTTATTCACTTTTTTACCCTATAATGAGTAAATACCATAAATAAAAACATTTCACATAAAAAGGTGAAATAACAATCAATGATCAAACCACAATATGAAATGGGAAAACAAGACTAAGATCTTTTAACCGTAACAAGCGTCTTCTGATGGGTTGTTGGGTCAACAACCCAACCCAGTTGGGTTTTTGACTCTGACGATGACTGCTTGTTACGGTTAAAAGATCTTAGTCTTGTTTTACTATTTCATATTGTGGTTTGATCATTAGTAAATACCTTATAATAACTGATTGCACTACCTTAGGATAATTTTATTTATTTATTGTTTTTTTTTTTTCTTTTCAGGAAATAACGCTTTGGAGAAAAAGTGAAAAGGCCCACCAAGGCAACCAATTGGCTCATGTTCCAAAGAATTTAGTGAATAATGAAGGCGGTCCAAAAGGCTGTGAAGATTCAAAAGTGATTCTTCCAAGTCCTGTTGGCGGAATGCCTGCACCTCCTAGAGATCCAAACTTTGAGGATTTAGAACGAGATGAAGATGAAGAAGAAGAAGGTGGGGGCGGTGGGGTGGTGGTGTTGATGGTAGTGGAGGAGGAGGAGGAGGAGGTCCTCCTTTAGAGGATAGCAGCATGCCAGAAGACAAGAAACCTGTTGTTGTGAGTAAGGATAAAGCTGAAGATGGGATAGAGAACAGGTTACAAGATGAACAACCTGTTGAAGGAGTAGGAGTGGGTGTTGGTGGTCCACCACAACAAACAGATACTCTGTAACACATCCAGCCGACGGCCACGTTCTCAATGTCCATCAACACCTGACTAGTAGTGGAGGGAGGGGGGACACCACCACCTTGCATAGTCAAAACAACAATTCTCTCTCAAGTCCACATCCCTGATTCTTCATATTATAATTTTTCTTCTTATTATCTTTAAATTTCCAATTTCATTCCTTTTTTTTTTTTTTTTGTTTTATTTTTCTGTGGCTTACCAAGTCTATAGGAAGTTATAAACTCTTTATTAAATCATTAGTTGTGCAATCCATAATTGTGTGGTATTTACTCATTCAAAGGTAAAATCGATAAACAAATCTACACAAATGAAGTTTTATTCAAACGCGTTTCGAAAACTTTGTGTTTATCATCAGGAAGACACTATGATACAAATTATATCTAATCAGTTGCAAAATTAGAGTGAAATAATAAAAATCACTTAAGAGAATTCAAGACATACCCAAGGATGTGGTACTGACGGGTTGGTCCAGTGAAAACAACTATTAGGAAACAGATCCGTTGCGAAAGAGTGGGGATAGGCATTTAGGAGATAAGGTGACAACCGATGAGGTCATACCCGACGCCTTTGTCACCTTATCTCCTAAATTCCTATCCCCACTCTTTCGCAACGGATCTGTTTCCTACTAGTTGTTTTCCTTGGACCAACCCAACAGTACCACATCCTTGGGTATGTCTTGAATTCTCTTAATTGAATTTTATTATTTCACTCTAATTTTGCAACTGATTAGATATAATTTGTATTATAGTGTCTTCCTGATGCAATCCATAATTGTGTGGTATTTACTCATTCTGAGGTAAAAATCGATAAACAAAACAAAAGTCTCTACACAAATGAAGTTTTATTCAAACGCGTTTCGAACACTTTGTGTTCATCATCAGGAAGACACCAAGGATGTGGTGCTGAAGGGTTGGTGTCTTCCTGATGATGAACACAAAGTGTTCGAAACTCGTAGAATAGTGGAGACTTTTGTTTGTTTATCCATTTTACCTCAAAATGACACTCTATATTTTGAGACTATATAATTCTTATACAGTTGCCACGCCACACCTTAAAAGTATTAGGTTTATAATTAAATGGATTATCTTTATGAGTCATCATATTTTTACCAATTAATGCTAATTAAATTAATTATTTTTCAAGTTCCGTTTTAAGTTGTGTTTATGCATCAATGAATTTACCACAAAAAGGAAATACTGAAAACAAATTATAAAAACCGAAAATTTCATTTTTGATATTCTCACAAAATTATTGTGATATTCGACGTCGTCAGGAATATAAGTGATCCGCTTCTTCAGTTCCGTTTATAAAACTAATTACCTTCGATCTCCTCATGATGATGGATGTAATTGATTTTTTTTCTTTTTTAGTGTATTTATTTTTCTGTGAATTGATATTTATTGCCTCTGGATTGCCCTTACGGTCTCTATATATTTTAGTACACATCCATTATCAGGAGTAAGAACAGAGAAAAGTCATATAAAAGCTGGGCTAAGCGGTAACAATTAGCAACCCTTGTTTCGACATTGTGTTGTGGTATCACTTCAGATGATAAAATGACAAACTGTAAGTGTGATTGATTATTACAAAAGTTTCTTTTCTACTTTTGTTATCCTCATTCAAACAATTTTCGATTTGTTATAAAGGAAATTCAATATTTATATAAATAATAATTTTTTTTTTTCTTTATCGAAATTTACTCCAGTGTCAAACACTTCTCACTAGAACAACTTTAAGTCAACGTTTCGTCTATTTTTGTAGACATCTTCACGGTAACATCAATACAGAATTAATTGTAATAAAATAAAAAAAATAAGTTATTTTATTTATATGATTATACTACGATAATATGTAGTAATAATCAATGATCAAAACCACAATAAGAAATGGGAAAACAAGACTAAGATCTTTCAACCGTAACAAGCGGTCTTCGTCAGAGTCAAAAACCCAACTGAACACTAGATGCAGAAAGTTGGGTTTTTGATTCTGACGAAGACCGCTTGTTACGGTTGAAAGATCTTAGTCTTGTTTTCCCATTTCTTATTGTGGTTTGATCATTGATTGTTATTTCACGTGTTTATGTGAAAGCTTTTTATATAGTAATAATATTGGTGGTGGCCCTGAAGATGTCTACAAATATGGCCTAAAACATTACCTTAAAGGTGTTTTATTGTTCATTCGAAACATGTCAACTATAGTAGATATAGTTTATTTTTTAAACGAAATAACAAGAGTGATATTTAGAAAAATTGAGAAACTTGTAAAGAAAACAGGTATCAGTTAAATTTCGTGTCATTTTCAATAATATAAATATCAAAGTTTGAAACAACTTGAAAAACTTGAAAATAATTTCGCATTTAATTAATCAAATATATATTTTGATTAATTTTTTTTTGTATGTACAAATATTATTACGCCTGCATGTATTTCACTTTTAGTTTGAATATTTATTCGTTTCTAATTAAATCATTATATTTATTTTCTATTAATAAGATGTCAACGAATTTACCTGGTACAAACATATATTGAATATCATACATATTTTTTTTAAGACATTAAAAATGATTTGTTCATTTATGTTTATTTTTTTTTACCTGATAAAGGAATTTTTTTTCTTTTTTTTTGTTTCTTTCAATGAGAAATGTCACTATTGTCCCTTAAAAATAATATAAAAATTTGCTTGTGTAGTACTTTGTAACTGTGTAATAAAAATAACCAATAATTTTAAAAATAGTTGAATTTTTATATGAATAGTTATTATTAGTCCTTTTTTTTAAAAAACATATTTCAGAATGATGGATATTCCTACATTGATTCATTGCAAAATGGAACTAAAAGAGTTTGTTTTATTTTATTTATAAAAACAAAATGGTCATAATTGGTTATAAAAAAAAAAGGTTTTAAAAGTTGTTTTGTCTCGAAAAGTTTCAATTATTGGAATGTAAATACAACTTTGGTTGTAGTGGGACTATTTAAACTTGTAAAACTTTTACATTAATGTATATAACGATAAAAGAAACAAAAAGACTTCAGATCGTTGAATACTACAAAGCCTTATGATCAGTATAATTTCCATCATCAGTGTTGTATTCATCTGACGATATATCTGGTTTTTTTTTTTCTCTATTTTCTTTATTTTCATAAAATGTTTCTTAAATTTAAAGAAAGAAAAAAAATCAAATTCATATTAACAATAATTGAATTTAAATAAAGTTTTTTTTTTAATGTAAAATATGTTTAGATTTGATAATTGTAGAAAACTTGATATAAGAAGAGAAAAAAAAATTATTTGCCTGATGATTTCGCCAATTTGTATGGATTGGTGAAATATACTGATCTTATGATTGATTGGGCTTTTGATGAACTTAATACTAATGGAAGAATATTAAAAAAAAAAAAAAGAAAATGATAATGCACTCCTAACAACAACGATAGTAAATTTATTCTTTTAAAAGTATAAATTAATTTATACTTTTATCAGGATTACATCATATTGAAATTTTAAATATAAAATTAAAATGTTTTATCTCCTTGTGGCCTTAACAAAAAAAAATTGTTCTGTTTTTTTTTTTTTTTTTTTAATTAATGTTGTTATAGGACGAAAAAACTTGTGCTACAATGATGCTATAAAACTTGTCCTTATTTATAAAGATGAAGTATTTGTGGGTTTTGAGGTTTTCGTTATGTTATGAAATTCCTTTGAAACATTTCGAGGTATGTTTAAATTAATAGAGATTTTAATGGGAGTACTATTAGTATCGATCAAAGATAACAGTTTAGAATCAATGATCAAACCACAAGATGAAATGGGGGGGAAAAACAAGACTAAGATCTTTCAACCATAACAAGCGGTCTTCGTCAGAGTTAAAAAAACCCAACTGAAACACGAGATGCAGAAAACATCTGGTGAGGGGTTGAGAAGAGTGGGAGGGAAGAATGGTATTTTAAAAGGGTGAAAGCGCAGGAAAGGACAAATGTCCAGAAAGGGATGTTTGGGAAACAAAGATAACAAAGAGTAAAAAAACTATCTGCTAGATGTCAACCCTCTTAGAAGAGGCTTATTGCTCCCGTAACCGCACTTATTTCCCTCCCACTCTTCTCAACCCCTCACCAGATGTTTTCTGTGTCTAGTGTTTCAGTTGGGCTTTTGACTCTAACGAAGACCGCTTGTTACGGTTGAAAGATCTTAGTCTTGTTTTCCCATTTCTTATTGTGGTTTGATCATTGATTGTTATTTCACGTGTTTATGTGAAATCTATCAGTTTACAAATGTCTTCAGTTTATAGATTGAGTTGGGTATTCTGTTATACCAGTTTTATAAATAAAAGGGAGTCAATAGTGTCAAAAATGATGAAGGAAAACCCCTGCCGTCTTTTTCCGAAAACAAGACACTATCTTATTTCATTTTTAGGTCAAAATCCGTGCTAGGGCTGATTCTCGGGGGAGGTTAAGTATTAAGTACATTAAGTAGATTTACATATTTTTGTTTAATATTTATTTTTTTACGGAAATTTAAATTTATTCGATTACAGTCATGTCATCTTCTGGAACATCGTCATAAATTATCAAAATTTTGAATTTTTTTCGAATCATTGGTCTGATTCTCTCATGTCTTGCAATATAGTTGTGGTTAAATTTATACTTCTTGTTTAAGTAGCCTCCTTGAAACGGACAAAGAAGAGGTAAACAAGGAATTTCTTGAAATATTTTTTTCCAAAGAATTCTCTGAAATATTACGACAGCTAGAGATACCTACTACATTCAACAGCAATTTTTTTTAACGAATTATATTTTTCACGTTATCTTAACTAGGGGCTATTTTCAGGGGAGGGCTTATAACCCTAAACGTCCCGAAAATCATCATGATAGGACTTATTTTCGAAAAAAGACGGTACTAATTTACTTAAATAGTAATAAAGTAAAAAATATTGTCTTATTACTATGAAACAACTTTTCAAAATCACAATTAATAATAACAGATTAATTGTTATCAGTCGGCTATTGTTATCAAAATCAGTTAGTATAAAACACACGACTTCCTTTTCTTATAATCAAATATTTCAACATTTACTTTTTTCAAAAAAAAAAAAAAAAAAAATTGTAAACGTTTTCAATTCCTTAAAAGATTTCAAAATCACAACTCAAAATTATCATAACCTGACGAAAGCCATCAAACAGCATTTGATGAATATCGTCAAATAATCAAAGTATATCGACAAAATGAAGAAAACAAGAATATATCAGTTATTCTTAAATAAAGTAATATATTTTTTTGTTTTCTTTCCTTTTTTAATTTTTTTTTTTAATAAAATGGTTTTTCAAATATTTAATGTATATGTATATGTTACAACATATAAACAATAATAAGAGTTGAACAAGTTTAATAGTTTGATATATTTGAAATTTAAAATAATAGTAAAACATAATATAAAAATAAATAAATAAAAATATATATTTTTTTTGTATTAGCCATTTTATATAATAATTATTTATCGAGTTGTTTAATTTTTTTTATAATATTGTAATTTTTTTATTATTACAAAAAAAATTGAAAATCAAATAAAACAAAAGTTTTTTTTTTTAAAAAAAAACTCTGGGGAGAATGGAATACAGGGAAAAGTTGGTAAATCGATTCCGTTGGATCGAAACATCGTATAAATGAAGAAGAAAAAAAAATGTCATCTTGTTTTAATTAAGATCTGTCAGTATTTATTTTATCACATATAAATGAATGATTTTCAATGCTATTTTTATATATATATATGCATATATTTATATAACGGGTGCTAAAAAAAAAAAAAAAAAAACCTGTAAAACCCAGCTATAAATTTAGAGTTTATTTATATATTTTTTTTCTATTAATCGCTCTTTTTTTTTAATATTATATTAAAGAAAAACTTTTTTTTTTGAAATTTATTATATAAAGTGAGTTTTATTAAGTGTTTATTCCGTCTTTTTTTTTTGTCTTTAAATATTCCTAATATATATATTTTTTTTTTTTTTTTTAATTTAACAATGATGAAGCCTAAGAAATGGAATGACTTTTCAAGTCTTGTATACAATAGGAAAAGAAATAAAAAAAAAAAAAGAAAAAAAAGGCCTGTATTATATTAAAAAGAATTGTAAATACAAAAATATTGAATTAAAAAAAAACATCCCCTAGTTGTATATATAAAAATATATATATATATATTTGGGTAGCTGGAACATAGGTGGAAAGTTTTGGCTGTTTTTTGTTTTTTACAGTGATGTTCACCTGTGTTTTTTTTATATATTTTTTCTGCTCCATCATTTGACAAAAGAAGAAGAGCTTTTAATGTTTGTTTTTTTTTTTGTAAAAGACTTCATCGTAAACACTTGCAAAAAAAAAAACAAAAAAAAAGAAGTAAAATAAAATATTGCAAGTCATTTAATGCCATTATTCATTTTTAACATGTTATAAAAATTATTTGTTTACATTTTGGTATATAAATTTATCATTATTATTATTATTATTATTATGTGTATAAAAATATATGTATATTTGATCTGTTGTATGTTATTTCTCACCTTTTATTACTTTACTATAAGTAAAGTATAGTTACCGTGAAAAATTTCGATATCGAGATTTTGACGAAATTATATGTTTTGAGGTCCCAAAAGTCATTTTTTTGTAGATTTATACTTTTACGATGAAAAATATATTTGAAATTGACAAATAAAGTTAAATATAGATAAATTAAAAAAACAAAACAAAAAAATAAAGTTAACAATTCCTAATTTTCAGTTTGAACCGCTATAAGTAGAAATAAAGATAGGAAAACATACTGTATTTGTACCAGTGCGCCTGGTTCCCTATCTTATCTCTCCTGAAGACGGTTCAAACAGAAAATTAGAGACTTTTAAGTATCCATGTATTTTTTATTTATCTATATTGAACTTTAATTGCATATATATATATATATTATATATAGTTGTTCTCTAATCGGTACGTCAATTCAGATAAAAATCAACTCTGTGCAAACGTCTTAATTAAAACCTTTCGATAGCAATAGTAAGAATTTTTAACTAAAATGATTTTACATGAGTTAAAGAACCAACAATGTTGAGTTTTGACTCTGACGAAGACGCTTCGATTACGGTTCGAATAGATCGTGTCCTGATTAAAACACCCTATTCTTCAAATTGTCGTATATGATTAATTGATATATATATATATATATACAGCTTATCAACCACTAATTTTTAAAATTCAATTATGGGTTTCTTGAGTATTTTTGGTCTAAAGAAATTTACACTCCTAATCTAATCTCGTATAAACAGGACTGTAAATTCTTTAGGCCAAAATCCTCAAGAAACCCATCTTTGATCTTTAATTATATACTCGTATATATATCATTAAAATTAACCGCACTCTCGGCATTCACGATCTTAAGACAGAGATTCGATCCTACGAACTAACCTCCTGCTATAAGGGTTCAACAGGAAAAGGAGTTGGCCAAGTGGCATGTTAAATTAAAATCGATGAGATAGTTAGTCATTGCTATTAATAGCAATCACCCAGTTAGTTCACTTGGCAGAGTCCCGCAGAACTCTTCGCTCTTCACACCTCCTGATGACGACGATGGTCGAAATATCGATGTGAGTTATGTCTGTGTGTTTCCTTAGTTTTGTATTTATTTATATATATATATATAAAGATTTCACATAAACTCGTGAAATAACAATCAATGATCAAACCACAATATGAAATGAGAAAACAAGACTAAGATCTTTTAACTGTAACAAGCGGTCTTCGTCAAAGTCAAAAACCCAACTGAAACACTAGATGCAGAAAACATCTGCTGAGGGGTTGAGAAGAGTGGTATTTTAAAAGGGTGATAGTGCACGAAAGGACTAATGTCCAGAAAGGGATGTTTGGGGAGACATCTCCAACATTTCTTACATTTGTAAGAATGAGTAAAAAACCATCCTCTAGCTGTCAACCCTCTTAGAAGAGGCTATTGCCCACGTAACGAAAGTATCAAGTTTGAAGAGACTGTTACAAATGTTTATAATATTAAATCTATTAAATAAAATTAGAGACGATTCAATAATATTTCTTAACAACATCGACTTTTCATAGGTAATAAATTTAGCTCCTGTCCAATCAATATGATGATTTCCATTGTTTATACGCAAGAATAAGGTGCTACTTTTTTCCTGTCTTTTTACGTTGTATTGGTGTTGTTTTACACGTGTCTTTAATGATTTACCAGTTTGATAAATTAAATTTTATGGCAATTTTTGCCATATTTTTACATATACGTATATGGAAAGGGGGGCTCAGAAAAGGTACATTCTGGGCTTACACCAGTACATTCCTTTCCTTTCAAGGGCTTATATGTTTATAGTTTATGTAGGTCGTGGATGCCCATCTCTCGTTTACTTTGGACGCTTCATCAGAACTGTTTCGTTTCCCTCTTTCGTAAGGATACGGTGAAGAAGAGAGGCTCTCGTGACGAAAGGGCTTCTTCACATTACAAAACATCAATCAGTCAGGGTCTTTTTTTTTGTCGTAATATGATTGAAAAAACCAAAGAACATAAATCAAAAAACAGTCTTAAACATCTTCTACGAGGAAAGATGTTCTGAGCGTTAATAAATCTATGGCCAGAATGGGTATCGAACCTAGAATCTACCAGTCCAGAGGCAAACAACTGGACTAACAACGCCTTCTGACACATCTATCAACCATTTTTAAATCGTCAACGACATTTTTGTATATAGACTGTTATTTATCGAACACCTAGATACTCTTTTTGTATTTCGATATCAAAACAAAAACCAGAATCTCAGCGTATGATTATAAAAATTTTTTATTTTCAAATTTGAATTTTTTTTTCTCACTAAATTTCTCAAAAAAAAAAAAATAAAACTTAGCTTAAATTTTGATTTAAGAAAAGAATGATTATACCACGAGTAAATAAATTTATTAAATACAAAAAAAAACAGAAAAGACAAAATGACAGTTACGGATTGTTTTTATTTGTTGTTTCCGATTCATATGATGAAGGAGTACCACTTTTGCCTTTAGTCACAACTGACGAATCATCTTGACCTCTCCTTGGGTCAAGACCTTTCCAAGTCCTTCAAACAAATATATATATATATATATTAAACAATATTTTTAGCATAAACTAACAACAATAACATAATCAAAATCTGACCTTTGAGCTTCATTTGGTTTAACAAGTTGTGCCAGTACTTTCGGTTGGATAGAAGTATTTGAATTGATACGAGATGATTCAAACGTTTGATAAATTGAATTTTTGTCAATTTCATTGATAACTGATTTTTTATCATCAACTATTTTATTATTATCAATGGACTTGTTGTCCATTGATTCAATAGCAACAGTACTTTGATCTTCTTGAAAAGGTTCAACCGTTGATTCTTGATCTTTTTCTTGATCATTACACACTGATCTCAAATCTTTGTCACCTATATGTGAATCTTTTTCACGATATATATCAAGATTAATATCTTGAACTTTATTAGTAATAAGAGAAACATTTTGTTTAAATCCATATTTATCTTGTGGTACATCACTTCCTAATTCAACAAAATCAGCACCTCCTGGAACACACAAAAAAAAATGTTAATTTATTTCTGTTAAACTGGTTGGCATAAGCGAAACAAATATTCCAATTTTTTTTTTTTTTTAGATTAGGTTAGGTTGCAATGGCAGTCTAAGAAAGTAACAATATTGGTAAGAAAGTAACAATCCATGACACCACAGAAAGAAGATTGATTCCACATTGGGAGTTGTAAATTTTACCTAACTGAAGTGTATTTAGAGTAGGGATCTTTAACGAGGATCTATTTAACCTCGAAACTTGATAACTATTTAACTTTAATCGTAACAATTATAGGCTTTCATCTTTTGGTGCTGTTCTAGGAGTGCGGAAAGATTGGCTCATTTAGTATTCGGCACCCATTTCAGTAACAGGTGAGTCACATTACCGGGCTTGCTTCTATATTGAGATCCATAAATGTTGCCTAACTCAACCGTTCTTTAATATAAACCGTCTCGTACCCCCCTAATGGGGACATACAGCTATATCCGTAGGTTGCATTGGCTTATATATACACCATAGGTTGATTGACCCAGGGGCAAAAAAGGCTACTGACCTTACATATAGCTGAGCAGGTTCAGTAGGATCTTTGGTTCGGAGTTCGATCCGAAGCTTTTTAAAATAAGTCGGTACTACGGGTGGCGGGGGTACATGAAGGGGTTCTCTCTCCATCCCACCAACTGAGGTTGGACTCGTAGTACCTCGTAGTTGGTTCTCACCCAAATTGGGTAAACCTTTGTGGTCATTGTGTGAAAAGTAGTAACCACTGAGAGGTTTTAATCTCTCTCTATGAATCGTTTCTCTTGAGGTTCTAACAACACTCCTCACAATGACGCCCTGATTGGGCTATATATATCGAACTAGTAGTTCGATTAACTACTAGTAGCAAGCCCTGGTCCCGGCGTATAGGAAGTCAAAGGAATCCTATGGTAGTACTAAAACTATAAGGCATTGTAGGTTAGCCTGACCACTAATGTATAAACGTCTTGTACTCTATGTGTACATTGACATTGTATGCATATGCATATACATGACTCTATGTATCTGACATTGTACAGGCTAAGGGACCGTCGGCTTAACGTCGTCCTCTCCCCCCCGATGTGCCTTCACCTTGTCGTGGTGGGGGGGCTTAAAACGCCTAGATGGCGTGAACTAAGAAAGGCACAACCTTGTCCGACGTTTGGGAGTGGAAAGTGTTCACGAGGTGGCTTGTGTGGCAGTTCGCATTTATTGGTCAGATGTAGTTAGACTTTTTGTTTGAGGCGGTTGTTTCCTTACAGCCATTCTGAGTCTGTGTTGATTTGTAGTCAGATTTCTCGGCCTTTTCGGCCCAATCCATGAACAAAGCAAGTAACAGATCGATGCTTTTTTTTTTTACGTGAGACCCTTTAGCCACATGAGAAGGCACACCACAGTCCTCTTGGAGGAGGGATGCGACCGAGCCCACTCATGTGCCCAAGGTGGACCTCGCGAAGGCGGGTCCCACGACACCACAGCCATTCTGAGTCTACGGGTGGTAAGTCTGCTTACCTGTACTTCAGGCATCGTGCGGCTAACCTTGTCTTTTTGAAAACTTCTCCTCCTACTATGGTAGCACAACAGCGGCTTTACCTGCTATCTAGGAGTTCCCGATCTTGGGTTGGTATCCGCGAGTGAAAAGCCCACTTAATCTCAAACTCCTCATGTCCTCTTCCAGCGTGCACCTGTCTTTTTTCTCGACCCCCAGTGAAATCCGGTAACTTGTTTGTTTATCAGCCTTATGATTTATTGCAGACAAGGCTAGTTATGTTGACTTAGGTTTGCCTGGTCTGTAGCGATGCAGTTACCCTCTGAATGCTTCTTCTTCCTTCCTCTTATACCTTTTCTTCTAATCTCCGACTCCTTCCTACATCTCAACTCCCTATTAACGGTTAATCTTGTTTTTTCCCTTTTTATGTTTCTCCTGCAATTCTTGATGATCTCTTTCATCAAGTAACCATCAAGTCTTCTAGAGACCACCAGGTTTATGTTTTATAGCTTTTGTTGACTTTAGGCCGAGGAAGCCTGCCTCTGCGAGGTCCACTTTGGACATTTCACAGACACTGTATTGTTTTGCCTTATTCATTAGAAAACAGTTGGTTTCTCGTCAGTAGGGAAATGGCTCCATTTTAAAGAAAGCATCAACGAATTCTACTTCATCATGATATACCCGAAAAAAGCTGTGGGCATGAGTAAATCAAAATAGGTTTAACATCCTCTCCGATGGACAACGTGCTCAGATTTATTCACCTCTCACGTGAATAAATCCGAGGGCCAGAGTGGGTATCGAACCCCGGACCTACCAGTTCAAAGGCGAGCATATTAACCACTGAGCTAACCTGGCCCCAATAATTAAAAAGTAAAATTGAGTTACCTGATTATTTGTCGCACGAAAAGATGACTGACTGAAAAACAAAGTAGTATAAGATCATCATCTGGAGATTGGGCTTGCTACATGCTTCGTGCATCATCGAAACCGATGAATGCCACTGAGCTAAACCCCTATTCTTCTCTTAAGCATGAATGTTAAGTTATATTTCTAATGTAACTCCCTAGTTACACTGATACTAGAATAATAAGAGACCATAACGTACGTACGTACGTTTGTACGTGGACTCGTCTCTTGTTGAAGACGACTACTATTACCACAGAACCTCCTTCGGCAAGGTGACCGAAGACATACGCAAAAAAGATATACGCAACTAATTTATGCCAATTAGTAACTATTAATACCAATGACTGTCTATTTTTGAAATGTTTACTACATGACATTGAAATTATACCTCTCTATGCTCCAGTTATTGTACTCAGTTAAATTTGATTGTTTTTATTTCATAAATTTTACTTATCTTTTAGGATTATTAATGTTATAATTATTTTAAATGACTATGCAATTTGATTGATTTATTTTCCTTTCATAATTTAAAGAAATAATTAGTAATTAATTACATTATAAATTATTTTAAATGACTATGCAATTTGATTGATTTATTTTCCTTTCATAATTTAAAGAAATAATTAGTAATTAATTACATTATAAATTATTTTAAATGACTATGCAATTTGATTGATTTATTTTCCTTTCATAATTAAAAGAAATAATCAGTAATTAATTACATTCTAAATTATTTTAAACTACTATGCAATTTTATTGATTTATTTTCTTTTTATAAATTAATGATTCAATTAGTAATTAATTACATTGTAACAAGCATATTTGAATTTCTACCTTCTATTATATCTCTAAAATCTCTTGAATAAGCATTTGACCATTTTCTTGATTCGTTCAATCCAAGATCAAGTTCAAAAAGGCCAATGATTGGTTGCAGGTACAAGTGCCTGTCGCCATAGTCTGACTCGGGGCAGGAAATTGAAACGAACACATCAATCTGCAAGAAATCAAGGCACGTATTTAGTAACGTCATCAATAATAGAATCTTATAACAATATGAATATTAATTGAAATCGTAATCAATATTAGAATTTTATAACAATATCAAAAATCAATATTACAATCTTATAACAATATCAATGTTAATTGAAAATCATACCCAATATTAGAATATTATAACAATATGAATATTACTTGAAATTCATAGAATATTATAACAATCTCAAAAATCAATACTAGAATCTTATAACAATATGAATATTAATTAAAATCGTAATCAATATTAGAATTTCATAACAATTTCAAAATCTATGGGATAGTCGTTCTACGGGAGTGTCTTAGGAAGGACTGAATGTTGAATCTTTCATAGTTTTCATATTAAACTTTTTTTTGCGTGAAGACGCAATTTTTTAAATCCCTAATATAAATTATAATTTGTCTCTATATATATAAAAATGAATGTATGTCTGTTTGTTTGTACTCGAAGATTCAAAAACCATACATCCAATCGCCGTGAAAATTTAGGAAATTATTAGGTATATCCCCGGGAAGGTTTATGTAAAGTTTGTTTAAAAATCAGAGTTGTGGTTCAGGTAATATCCCAAAAATATTATAATAGATAAGGTTTGCTGTATAACCTGTTTGTTTACATTTTGACTTTAATTGGTAATAGCCGCCGAAGGTAGGTTATTCTTTATGATAATATTTCCACATGCTTTGTTCAATTGGAAACAACCAGGTACCAGAAATTTTAGTATTGTTTTCAGATTGATATTAAAGACAATTATTGTAATTTTATACGGGTTTCTTATTAACTTTAACAAAGCTTTAGTTATTATCAATAGTTTACAATTAACTTTTCATATCTAATTGGTTTAACTTTCTTTAAGCATTAAAGAAAGTTATGCGTTATGTAATAACTTATTAATTTTAAGTTTGCATGATAGTATTACGAATAAATGATAGTATTTGAACCATTAATTCTAATCTTAAAAGAATAGTTAAAGTATTTTGTTTAAGTTTAATGGTTGTAAGGCTTCTTTATTTATTCCTGATTGATTAATTCGTTTGTTTAAAATATTTAATTATTAGTAATTAGTACCCGACCCTACTCCATATAGGCAAAATGATAAGTTATTATATATATCGATATCTAACTAGAAGACGTTTATGAATGTTGAAATCAGTAAAACTTATGAGGGAACATATACAGCATAAAAAATTAATGAAGAAATATTCAAATCAAAATGTACATATATAAAACTTAATCACTGTATGTATTTGTGTGTATAAATACAGTTCTTAACATAATAACTCTTAACATTACATAATGGAAAATATATTTAGAATTTAACATCTAGAACTCAATTGACACTTTTCTATACAATGCTTTTTCATAAACAAATAATATTTCATCAAAATATTGTTATTCAAACTTTTAAGAGACTATTTTGTTTACTGATATAATTTTAAGTAAACATTTAAAACTGTGTGAAGTCTTCAAATTGTAATTACTGAATGAAATGTAATGTGATATGGTTTAGCCTCTTCAACTAACTGCTCCTAATTGAAACGATTTGTGAGTTTAAAATTCGTGTCATTATATTTAACAGATACGACATATCACATTTAATGAGCTAAGACTTCTTTCAACATTTCTTCATGTATTGTTTGGCAAAAAATATTCTTTTAATTATTTGTTTAATCTAATCTATCAACTACCAATTGTATTAGACAATGTGTGCAATTTATAATCATTGTTAGATTATATCTTTTTTGCGTAATCTATAATTTCAATTCTGTATTAATTTCGTTTATCTAAAAAAAGTTAAGTGTAACGGAACTATAGAAAATTTAAATTGTTTTCGTTTCATGTAATTTATTATTAGAGTTGAAATTAAATTGTTTCCCGGGTAAAGCCGAGTAGATCGCTAGTATTCCTATAAAAAAAACTATTTAATTTACACTTGACAAAAATTTACATTTTTAGGTAAAATAAAAATTTGCTTGTAGTATATCCTTCAAAATTTCGAGAGAGGGATTTTATTTCACGATCACTATACTTTACTGAAAAAAAAATATTTAACTGTAAACAACTGAAAGAAATGACTGAAAACTTGTTTTTTTTTTTAAAAAAAAAAGAATAAATTGTAAGTGATTTCTTACCTCTGGGAAATTAGCTAATTTCTCAGGATTTGGCTTTCCAACAGATATAATGTATGACCTTTTAGAAGCGTTTTTACAGAGTTGTTTAGCATGGTCAATGGCTTCCCGAAAGCCTCCTATTCCTAAGGTCATAACAACAATCCCAATATTATTGGCATCTTTGACCTTTTCAACTAAATACGATGTTCTTAGCATTATGTCTGCTTTTGGTACATTGACGAATCCGTCTTCGTGAGAATATCGTACAAATTTAGCACCTGAAACAATATTATCACTTCAATACATGAATAATAATATCAAGAATATTAAATGAATATCGTATATTAATATAAATAGTTGAGGAACTTATATTGAGAGATTTCAAAAATGATGTCCCCACACAAAAAAAAGTTTAATATGAAAACTAACATCGCGTTTCGAACACTTAGTGATATTCTTCAGGTTAACATCTGCACTCTTGAGAGTCGTTCAATGGGAGTGACTTAGCAAGGATCCCGTAGATATGTGACTATAAAGTAAAGAAACACACTTACAAACTCAAATTTTCGGGCAATCCGTTTTCAGGAGAAAAGAGAAAGGGAGACCAAGCACGTTGTAGACGCAACGGCTAGAAACCGACTCTTTTTTTCTCCTTGTTTCTCTTTTCTCCTGAAGACGGATTGCAAGAAAATTTGATTTTATAAGTGTGTTTCTTTACTTTGTGTGTTTCTTTACCTATCCTCAATTTTGAACGGTTATTGTGTCCAGTTTGGATCGCTTTTCTGTTTATTAAGTGAATATATGACTATAAAGTCATATAAATTTGTTTAAGATCTGTCAAACAAAGCGAATTGTAGAGTCATTGTAAACTATTGCTAAATAATCCTTAAAAATATCAGAAATAGACCTAGAGGGACCTCAAAAACTGAAACTTATTTCCTCGAGAAAGTTAATGATGTAATTTTGATTTTGATAATAATCTACTTTCCTATACCTCCGTTGTAATTTTGAAAACAAAATTTGTTCAAATTAATAAGAAGTTTTATGTTACATCTTTTTATTTTAGCGTAATCTACAATTTAGATTCTTAAATCATTAGTTGTGCAATCCGTAATAGTGTGGTATTTACAAATTCTGAGGCAAAATGGATAAACAACAAAAGTCTTCATACAAATGAAGTTTTATTCAGCAACAACAACTCGTTTCGAACACTTTGTGTTCATCATCAGGAAGATACTAAGGATGTGGTTCTGAAGGGTTGGTCCAGTGAAAACAACTCAAGAGTTGTTTTACATCACTCTTCAAAGAGTTGTTTTCACAGGACCAATCCTTCAGCACCACATCCTTGGTGTCTTCCTGATGATGAACACAAAGTGTTCGAAACACGTTGTTGTTGTTGTTGAATAAAACTTCATTTGTGTGGAAACTTTTGTTTGTTTATCTATTTTACCTCAGAATTTAGATTCTGTATTAGTTATCTTTATTTGAAAAAAAAAAACTTAAGTTTATTGAAACTATAGAAAAATTAAATTGTTTTCGTTGTACGTAATTTATTATTACTGTTGGAATTAAGTTGTTTCCCAGACAAAGTCGGGTAGATCAGCTAGTTTTATATAATGCTTAAAACTAAACCATATTTTTTTTTAATTTGGATGGGCAAGTGTCAAAAATTCGATGGGCCAGAGGAATAATTGAAATATTCCAAAAGTGAACACGCAAACCACTGGTCTACCATAGACCTCTTTTATAAAGTACTAGTACAGCAGGCATGAAGAGTATGTACGTAGTATGAAGATATAGTTGTTTCATGACAAATAATGAACAGAAGTTGTTACCATGTATATAATAGGGGTAGTAATTGAGTTATTATGCGCCTCTAATAGCCTCCATCACACAACTCCGCCCTTCAACTCAACCCTGCTAAATGCTGGGACAAGCGAAAGAAGAGAAGGTGACCAGGCGCTGGGCCTGGATACCTTCGTTTCACATCCTTCCAACATCCCAAATTCTTTCCTCTTATCCCAGCCTCAATCCAACGCGTTATGCGAACCGTGCCGTGAAGGATGGATGATACAGGAATTACTTTATTACGAACGGAGCCTCAAAGATACCAGGCGACCTTCTTGAGGAAATAGCCTTACTCCGGTATGCGATGCTCTGCCGAAGCGGACAAAATACCACCGATTGAGCTCCAGGAATTTTCCTCAGTATGATACTAAGAAGAAAGAAATCCAGAGACCATCCCCCGGAAGAGCAGAGGGACCAAAAGCACTAACTAGTGGGAACCAACCTCCCACAAATGCACGTAAGAACCCGAAGAAGGAAAAAGGAAGTCATTTTCTCCCAAAACGTAGGAAGCCTGAATGGGCATTATCAATAATGGTTTGTGCAGATTCTGCAAAGAATAGGAAAAAACACCGCTGAACCTCTTGGCTGACTGTCAGGCAACTTTGCTTAGGTACTTCGGAGTACTCAAAACCATAGATAAACTTTTACCGCTCGACCCAGCAAAAGTGCTGAGCTACTTGGAGGCGTTGAAGCTAACTGCTGGGGTACTTTAGTACAGAAGGGGGGAAAGTTTTTAAGACGCACTGCTTTAGTCACCCTCAAATAATAATAATAATATATATATAATATATAAACTGACCTCTATAATAGACGACAAAATTACTGAGATTTGGACAATTTTCAGAGGCAATATAAACAATAGACTGGAAATCTGAATCAGATGGAATGCAGAAGGTCCTACGGTATCTCTCATGCGTATGCGGAGGTCCACTACACCATTCACTGCATCGCCTGAAGTCCTCCTCAGAGTGATATTCCAGACTCGACAGACATATACCACTGGAGTCACCCAGCTCCCTATACAGCTCTCCTGCTCAAAACCAACAAGATCAGTATTCAAATATTAAAAACATACAACTATACAGAACAATGGTTCCTAATTCATTAAGAATTAAAAAAAATAGTGTTGAAAAGTTGAGTATAGGCCACTCCAGATTTCGAAAAGTATAGCAGGTGATCCATTAGTCTAGGATATACAATCAATTTTTATAGCGCTATTGCTCTTTGCCATAATTGATATTACGTGAATTTTTTTTTAATAAAGTGCTAATTTTTAGTTCAACTTTTCATGTTTTTTTAATGAGCTATTTAGCGTCAAAAAACATTTTCTGAAAACAGAAAATGTACTGTAACGCCCCTTTGGTAAAGGCAATTTTGAAAAAAAAATTATCTCAACTTATCCTCCTCAGTTTTTCTATTTTTAGGTATAGTTTCATTTTGAACCGTCAAACTGAGTGACTTTTATTGCTCTCACATGCTTTCAGATTGAAATATAAGTCAAAATTTTAACATATTATTGAAAAAACAACAACAATATTTCCCGTTGTTTTAAAGATCTGAGGATATTCTTCGTTTTCCCATTACATATTGTGGTTTGATCATTGATATACATATATATATATATAATAAAATAAAAAACGAAGGAAACACACAGAAAGACACAGACATAACTCACATCGAAATATCGATGTGAGTTATGTCTGTGTCTTTCTGTGTGTTTCCTTCGTTTTTTATTTTATTGTAAAAAAGTCCGCTGGACCGTTTCTTTTAATTGGTATATATATATATATATATATATATATATATATATAAACAAAATGCGGTGGGGCAAGACAGATTACACATCAAATAAACTGTGACACATAGAAAAAAATATAACAAGGACTCACTTTTCAATATTTCGCCATAACGGTCGATTAAGTATATTTTACTTAATATACTTTATAGTATCATCTCTTCTGTTCATCCCTCAGTTTTTATTTTATTTATTTTTATTCTTATTTTTCATATTCCTATTTAAATTTAATCTTAAATTAATTATTGTCTACCTTATTCTCTGTGACCGGGCACGTATGTGGCAACATTGTTGGTCTCCAACCGTCTCTGTACCAGTGCGCTTGGTTTCCCTCTCTTTTCTCTCTTGAAGACGGTTCAACCGAAAATTAGAGACTGTAAGTCTGTGCTTTTAATTTCGCTCTCTCTCTCTCTCTCTCTCTCTCTCTCTCTTATATATATATATATATATATAATATATATATATATATATATATATTCGTGTATACTGGCAGCAAGTCTTCTTTTAAACAAGTGTTGTTAAAAAGCACAGCGGCTTCAGCATTAATAATCTTTTTAGAAAGATGTTCCAATTGCCTTATTATTTTCTTATAATTCACTGGTAGATATATATTCTATATATATCTATATATATACGACGAGGACATCGAAATATAGTAGTGAGTTCAGTGGTTTCCTTTCTATGTGTTCTTCTTTTTTTAAATTCTAGTTTATATATACATATATATATATATATATATATATATATAGAGGATTTCACATTAACACGTGAAATAACAATCAATGATCAAACCACAATAAGAAAATGGGAAAACAAGACTAAGATCTTTCAACCGTAACAAGCAGTCTTCGTCAGAGTCAAAAACCCAACTTGAGTTGGGTTCTTGACTCTGACGAAGACCGCTTGTTACGGTTGAAAGATCTTAGTCTTGTTTTCCCATTTTCTTATTGTGGTTTGATCATTGATATATATATAATAGAATGAAATAGAACTCTGAATTATGAAAATTCATCGAAATTTATTAAAGTTAATTCTAATTTTTGAAGTATATATATACGAGTATATATACATGAAATATCTAGGATTTTCATAAAATTGAATTATTTAAAGGTAACACTATTTTCCAAAATATACAATTAATTTTTTAACATAAACAGTTTTAAGATAAATTGATTAAAAGTAAAATGATAAAATATAATACCTGAACTGTGTTCATATGCTACATCGTAGAGAATAAGGCAGGGTTGAGGAAGATTTTGTTTTTTTAATGATTGAACAAAAACGCTGGAATTGAATTTCTTTTTCGGAAATATATAAAGTACTGGAAGCGCTGTGACAGGACTAAGGCAGGAATGACCAAAGTGAATGATCCCATCTGCATCGACATGATGACAAGCAACAGCATCAACACAGCAGCTGAAAAATCAAAAATCATCTCTTATCAAAACACACACCTTTTAATCACTGCCATTTATAATTTAAATAGCTATCAATTATCTATATAGCTTGGGGGGGGGGGGGGGGTTATTTTAAGAATTACGTTTCCACACACCCTAAAATAAAATAAATTTAAATTGAATAAATTAAATTTAAAAAAAAAATTATAAAAGAAAGTATTTACGTGCGTGAATTTGAATTTGCTTTGAATACCACTGATAAATGTAACTAAATTTGAATAAAACTTGTTTTGGGATTTCAAGAATTACGTCTATACACACAAAATAAAAAAAATTAATATGAAGCTAAAACGCGTTTCGAACATTTACTGTTCTTCTTCAGGTAAACATCTAAAAAAAAATATACATATCTGTTAGATTTAAGAACATCTTTATTCAATTTATTTTAAATTGAAATAAATGCAAAAAAAATGTTTAAAATGAAAACTAACAAGGGTTTCGAACACTAAGTGTTTTTCTTCAGGTGAACATCTAAAAAAATATACATATCTGTTAGCTTTAAGAACATCTTTATTCAATTTATTTTAAATTGAAATAAATGCAAAAAAAATGTTTAAAATGAAAACAAACAAGGGTTTTGAACAGTAAGTGTTCTTCTTCAGGTGAACATCTAAAAAATATACATATCTGTTAGCTTTAAGAACATCAAAGTGAATTATTTTAAATTGAAATCAATATATGAATGTTGAATTGTACTGTTGAGGTTTTTAACAAGGAAATTAGTATGAAAAATGACCTAATTAATCCTAGGCCTTAATAAAACATGACAACATACTGAAATTTTAACTAAAAAAATTATTTATGTATGTTTAACATACATTTAAAGTATGTTTAACTAAAACATACTTTTTGTAACTAAAATTCTTTGTCATATTTTATTAAGGTTTAGGACTAATAAGTCATTTTTCAAAACTAATTTCCTTTTTAAAAACCTCAACAGTACAATTCAACATTTATATATTATATTCAATTTCAAATAATTCACTCTGATGTTTTTAAAGCTAACAGTTTTCTATATTTTTTTTTAGATATTAACCTGAAGAAGAACACTAAGTGTTCAAAACACTTGTTAATTTCATATTAATTTTTTTTGTTTGTTTGGAGACGTAATCCCTCAATATGAGTAAATAGTCACACTATAACAGATTGCTCAAGTAATGCACTTATGTAGCTTAGTTATTTATATAGCTTCTCGATCAGTGTGATTCTTAAAATTTAAAATACTTTTTTTTTTGTATGATTTGGTCCAAAAAACTAACTACTTACTCCCTGATTATAACCTAACATTTCGCCCAAAAATTGTTCACCATTTCCAAGACTATAAAAAAAAAATTATTTGTAAATATAAGTACTAAAAACAAATATATCAACCAACAGAAAACAAAAAAACACAATAAAAAACAAAATAAATTGAAATCTCCGTGGAAGTATCCTCACAGAGTTATTTTCCAGTATTACTTATCTTTTAGCCTTAATAATTAATAAAAGTAATTTTGTTTAAACAACATATTTGTTCTATTAAAAAAACAATAACACTGTATATTTTTTGTTTGTTACTTATTATGTTTTTTTTCTGTTTTTTGATATTCTTTTGATGTATTTGTTTTCAATAAAGTGTTTTTTAGCTTTAAAAATGTCAATAATATTTTTTTACGAAAATATCGGTTTATAATCAGGAAGTAGTTAATTCTTTGGACCAAGTCCTCAAGAAACTGATTTTGAATTTAACATAGGTTAGGTTGTAGTGGCAGCCACATGAATGTAACATAGGTTAGGTTGCAATGGCAGTTACACAAGGGAACACACATAGGTTGAACATTGTGACCACATAGTTTGAACATTGTGACCACATAGGTAGACTATTTGTGACCACATAGTTTGAACATTGTGACCACATAGGTTAACCATGTGACCACATAGGTTGAACATTGTAACCACATAGGTTGAACATTGTAACCACAGAGGTTGAACATTGTGACCGCAGAGGTTGAACATTGTGACCACAGAGGTTGAACATTGTGACCACAGAGGTTGAACATTTTGGCCACATAGGTTGAACATGTGACCACATAGGTTGAACATTGTAACCACATAGGTTGAACATTGTGACCACAGAGGTTGAACATTGTGATCACAGAGGTTGAACATTGTGACCACAGAGGTTGAACATTGTGACCACATAGGTTGAACATTGTGACCACATAGGTTAGTCCTTTGTGATACCAACACAATCAAGATTTTTCTACATGGCTAGAATTTTTGCTGTGATGATCAAGTCGCGAGCATTTGATTTGGATTGAGACACAAACGAAAAAAGATCGAAACGCTCAGTCATTTCGCTGGAATATCGACATCCTTGTGCAGGCAGTCAAAGAAATTGTAAGTCATCTTATCTAAATACATATATATTAAATGAACCAAAGTATTGTCCAACTATATCTGAAATCAGCGCCAAATAACTGCTTTATTACGACATAGGACGTCATCAGGAGAAGAAGTGACTTCCTTTAATGTAGGTTTGGTTTGGAGTTTGCAGTGGAAGTCCCTCAAAGGAACACACATTGACAGTGATAACATGAAAATTGATTCCTACAATCCGGAGTCCTGCATTTTTCCTAACTTTAACCTTTAATGAGTACCCGACATCATATAGGCTCGGGACCGACGGCTCCACATCCTCTCTCCAAGGGATGACGTCTCAGATTTTTCTTCACCTACCCAGCAAATAAATCAAGAATTATAGTGGGCATAGAACCTCGGACTTACCAATCCAGAGTCGAGCACGTTGCCACTGGGCTACAACCTGACCCCCCAGTTGTCTTGCATATATATTAAAACGCTTATTACACTAATATGTAATATATGTATCTGGTAAAATTAACATTTTTCCCTATTCTCTCAAATAAAAATGTTAATGTATAAATTTAATTAAATGTAATCGAATGTTTTCTTTATCTGGACCACATATATTTAACACTGTTTTTCTTTTTTATCGAGGTTTGGTCTAGCTTCAATAATAGAACACCTTTAAGACGACGTTTCGTCTATATTTCTAGACATCTTCAGGGCTACATCAATACAGAATTTAATTACAATAATATGAAACATAATTATATTAATAATTTAAATAATATATATGTAATAAATTTATAATAAACAATTTTTCTTCTTCTTGGAATTTGATCAGGGTTAACATTTGGAATCACCTTTTCGCCAACGTTTCATCTTTATTTTAAGACATCCTCAGGACTATAAACTAACAAAAAACAATGGACATTTCTCATATCTACTTTACAATCATCATAGCAAATTCAAAAAACTTACTCAAGGCCAGCTTCTAATACCGAACCAACAAAGCCGTTATCTATCATTGCATATGCTTTTTTGTTAGTTTATAGCCCTGAGGATGTCTTAAAATAAAGACGAAACGTTGGTGAAGAGGTGATTCCGTATATTAACCCTGACACCAAACTCCAAGAAGAAGAAAAAGTGTTTATTGGTAATTTGTGGTCAAGAAAACAATACCTTATAATAAATTTATATTATATATATATATATATATAAACATATAATAAATTTAATTATATGACGATTTGTTTTATCATATAATTAATTTTATTAATCAGTAAAAAATTAATATTTGTTGGGGCCAGAGTACTTGTTAAGAAACCACTTTTGTTAACAAGATAATTTGAACAAAACATTTTTTTTTTCTTTTTTGATCTAATTTTTTTTTTAATATAACACTCTTCCTTCTTCTTTTCCTTGACATATGACTCTTATTAATCTTTATTTATTTTTACCTGTTTAAAGTTCGTAAAATTGATAATGTGGTATCTCTTACCATCAGTCTGCAATACATTTTACTTTTTTATTCATTTTCTCCTGAAGATGGCGTGAGACCAAATAAGAATCCGTAACTAATTACTATACTAATTAGTGTATCAAATCATTATCTATATACTATTATCTTTGACTGAACTTCTTCGGAAAATATTTTTGACTCACCGTACTCGTAAACTAGTTAGAAAACTAAAAAATCTCAGCACAAAAATGGTCAATGCAGAAACCACTACTAACTTTAGCAGTATATTATACGAGTATATATAAATGATATTCACTTCTTTTTGTGAATATAGTTTATTTAGTTCGTGTAATCGATAAATTTAATTAGTTAAGAGTATATATATATAAAAAGATTTCACAAAAACACGTGAAATAACAATCAATGAACAAACCACAATTTGTATTGATTGGACAGAAGTTAAATTTATTTCCTATGAAAATTCGATATTATTAAGAAATATTATTGAATCGTCTCTAATTAAATTTAATAGATCAAATATTATAAACATTAGTAACGGTCTCTTCAAACTTGATACTTTCGTCACGAGGGCAATAGCCTCTTCTAAGAGGGTTGACAGCTAGCAGATAGTTTTTTACTGTTTCTTACTGTACTTCTTTATTTCCCCAAACATCCCTTTCTGGACATTTGTCCTTTCCTGCACTTTCACCCTTTTAAAATACCCCACTTTTCTCAACCCCTCATCATATGTTTTCTGCATCTAGCGTTTCAGTTGGGTTTTTGACTCTGACGAAGACCGCTTGTTACAAGACTAAGAAAGATCTTAGTTTTGTTTTCTCATTTCGTATTGTGGTTTGATCATTGATATATATATATATATATATATAATATATATGAGTATAATATATATATGAGTAGCAGTTTGCTTCTCAACGCGAGTACTTCGCACTTCTTCCCCATGACGACGGATGTCGAAATATCGAAGTGAGTTCTGTAGTGTCTTTCTGTGTTCTTTTCTATGTGTTAAAGTGTATATATATATATATATAATTTTACGATGAAAAAACGATCCAAAACGGACAAATACAGTTCAATTTAGATAAAGAAACAAAAATAAATAAAAAAAAACACAGTTACAGTCTCCATTTCCTGTTTGAACTGTCATCAGGAGATATGGTATAAGAGAGGGAAACCAAGCGCAAACTGTTGGAGACCTAATATATATAAAGATTTGACAATAAACATGGGATATAAAATTAAAGCTAATATATCAAATATAATAAAACTGTTATATTCCTGACGGTTGATTATATAACTGTAACGTGATAATATATTCTCTTATATTGTATAACTGTTTTATATAATACCGATATTCGTGAGTGTTTTGTTCTCTTTTGTGACCTTTGCATTTTTTTATCAACTATTAAACTACATTAATTTAGAAAAGAGACTTATAACTTTCAAAAAATATATAAATGGATAAAAAAAATATGTAGGTTGATATAGAATGGAAAAACTATAATAAAAATAATGTATTTACTACCGTTATAGTGTTTAATATAATACAAGATAAATAAACTAAGCAAAAAAGTCCGAGGCCTTAGGTCGCCTCTCAGGAAGGTTGATTTTGAGTAGGTTATCGGTGGATGGAGTGGAGGGACGTCGAGGAGTAGCCGGCGAAGGAGAGGTCCTGGGGCTGTAGGAGGCTAAAAGCCGACGATCTGGAGCTAACCGCGAAGACGCCAGCCTCTGTGCAGCCGGAGACATAGCCTCTAAACTCCTTGGTGATACCAGCTGTCGTTTAGCCACAGCTATTGCTCGTTTTTTCCTATCCCTTTGCTGTTCTCCTACTTTATCTGCTAATTTATGGGCAAGTTTTTCCCTTTTTGTTGGCTCTGGTATCCAAAATGATGGTCCTGGTGATGCAGGTACTGGTGTATCACTGGCATCAAGGCGAAAAGGAGTACCTTCGATTTGACCCCAAGTCATTAAAGGTGTTTGTGAAACCCCTGGAGCAGGACTAGGTGTTTTCACAAATCCATAACCATTAATTTTAGGCGATCTTGGTACAAGTTCTTTTCCATCAACACCAATCTTTCCATCTAAAGTTTTAATTTGTTGCTGGGCCAACCCTTGTATTCTTTCTTTATTTTGAATTTCATCAAATGGGCTGTTTTTAAAGCGTGTATTACAATGGACGACTTCTTGTTTTCTTTTAGCCATTTCTACTTTTTCAGCTGGCGTTAAATCAACACCATCTGGAACATACATGATGTAATTTCTATTTTTATAGCCCCATGTGTCAATATTTAAGGGCCTTTGTTTTTTATCAAACTGTTCTTCAACAGAAGGTAATTGTAACTGCCTGTCAAGAGCTTCTTCATTTGACTTTTCATCTTTATATAACCAAGGGAACTTTTGCTTTCGTTGAACCTCAGCTTCTTCTATTATATCTTCAAAACTTTTATTATCTTCACTAGTATATTGCGCAAGATACTGGTTCAAAGACATCTTCTTCTCAGACCTATCAGACTCTTCATCTCCATTATCATTTATTTCACCTGGATCAAAACTGTTTCTAAGTTTAGAATCTTCAGAAGGATGACTATCAATGGGTGTTTCAAATGTTGCAGGACTACTAAACCTTTCAGTAGGCAGCCTGTTACCAGATGTATATTTTGCATGTATTTCTCTTAATTTTAACATATCATTCTTTTCAACAGCATCCAAATAGTCATTCTGAGCATGCAACTTTTTCAAATCAGGAAAAAAGTCCCTTTCAATTAGTTTACCCATTTTTTCTAGGTAAACTTCTTCTTCTAAAACTTTACTTCTAGTTTTCTTCCTTTTAACTGGAAGTTGAGGAGCCTTAAAAATTACTTCACTATTGCTTAAAGGGGTTATTGAATTACCTGAATCATTCATGTTCATTCATTAAAAGTTCATACCTTCCGTAAGCTGTATCTCCTAGTATGAAGACGGATTTTCCAGATTGCCTCTCAATGTATGTAGCAATATCCACCGAATCATACAATAGACTTTCGGGAAACTGTAAGCAAATCTGAAAAACCAAAAATGCTTTTATTCTTCCAGTTCAACAAAAAAGCATTTCAAGAAAGTTCTTCCATGAACGTATAACGAACCTTGCTAAAACCATTTCGTTTGATCCAATCAATACCTCGGTCCAAATCAAACTGCTCCACCTTGTTGTCAGCTGTTGAGTTAATATCATTAGTCATATTTTTGCATGATTTTGAGAAAAAGTTTATCACCACATAAAATTTACAAAAACCAGAAAAAGTAATCTGATAACCTCGCGTTAACCAAACTTGACGTACGACAACAATGTGCAACAACGGATCCGCATTAAAAAATTACCCCATACCATTTCAGTAATAAATTCTTTTTTCAAATTAAATATAGTAAACATTAAAAAACTCTTAATTTTTTATTTCTTCATTTGTATTAAACATCTTTAATTCTATTGATCAAACTAATGACAAATTCGTAAATTATCCTTCAAAAGGAACTAAATTACTTTATTTTAATGAAATATAAAAAAAATAAAAACAATATTTTAACTACATCTCATTTTATTATTATAATCATAGTAAATTATAATAGTAATTGAAGAATATTTTTCATTTACACCATTTTATAAACTCAACTTTAATTAAGTAAACTAATTAACAGCAAAGTAGCAACTGGATATAATTTGTAATTAAATGTTAAGAAAACAGTATTTCTTTCTTAACCTATTCTTGGGTGTAAAAATGTTATTTTTCGTGTTATTATCCTAGCTGACTTTCCAGCCATTTATCACCGCTAATATTTGGCCGAGGCCGTGCTCGCTTCGGCGGCACATATACTAAAATTGGAACGATACAGAGAAGATTAGCATGGCCCCTGCGCAAGGATGACACGCAAAATCGTGAAGCGTTCCACATTTTTTGTCCGCATAACATATATTTAAATGAATTCATAAGTTTTTTTAAACAAAATTAAAATGTTCAGCCAACTGGGGAATTTTTCTTACTTTTGGTACTGGCGGTCAGGGTTCGATGCCAGTCCCCAAGTTTTTTTTCTTTTACTTATGATACGTAATATATAAATAATATATATACTAAAAATACATATTTGTATCTTTCGACTGATATAAATATTTTGAGGACCTAGAATTAATTTTAGATATTTTTTGTGATGATGTCACATTATCAAATTTAATTGTGTAAGCTGCAATCGTGTTATTTGATGATTCATGGTCATTAAGACCATCATTAGTCGATCATTATAATTAACTGGTCAATTATATTCATCCTCGGTTGTTATGATATTGTCAATTCATTACTTATATCTTTTAGGTATATTTAGATCATTCTAGTCATCGTTATTGCTGCAATTATTTGATTCAATTAAAAAAAAGGAGTCTGTGGCTCATTTATTATGTGGCACCCACTTTTGTCATGGGTCAGGCACAGTATCAAGTTGATTTCTACATTTAGGGTAGTTTTAAATCTTGCCTAACTAAAGTGTATTTTGGAGGTATCTTTAACGAATACCTGACATTATACAGGTTTGGGAACCAATGGCTTAACGTCCTCCCTTAACGGGGCGACGTGTTTAGATTTATTCACCTCCAGACTGGGTATTGAACCCCAGGCCTAATAGTTCAGAGGGAAGTACGTTAACCACTGAGGTAACCTGAAAGTTATGGCTCCCCTATAACTTATATATGATTCAGGTAAACTTTGAAATCAGGTTTTCTATAGAATCCCTATATATTGTATATAATGCCTAAAAGTAGCCCACATCTTTTTCGTTTCTTGTGTGAAAAATTCGATGGACCAGAGAAATAATCAAAAATAAAAAAATCTGGAGTGGCCTGCACTCAACTTTACTATAAGTAGACTTAATATCAATGTTCTTGGGTATATATTATATAATGTCTCATTTAAGTATAATGTAAAGATTTAAATGGGAGATGTTTATTAGTCTTTCATTCCTGAGGTAGTACAGATAGTGACTGATCAACTTATTAATATATAATCTTATTTTTGTACATCACACAGCTGATGTAAATAATTTCATTAGTATAACTACAGCAGTAATAACATTCATGCATTTCAGTAGATCAGTTCGTGTTGAAGATGGGTGACACCCGAAACCGGTCCGACAGCTACGGCAGTAATGTACGAGGTATGACGGTTGATTATATGTTTAATATTAGTAATAACATTATTGAAAAGCCAAAGTGAAAATTTCTTGATACTAAATAATCTCCTACAAGAGAACATGGCGTTTGTTCAAATAGCCAGTGGTTTTCTTACATCGTTTACTTCACCGCCTTCTTCATTGAATATTTAAGTGAAATTTTCAAATTTAAAACAGGAAAATACTCTTATTTTCTCTGAAAAACCTCACAAACTTCGAAGAAAAAATGTCGTTTTAAGATAATTTATAATTAAGGATGTACGATAATTACATTTATTAATCTTCAAACAAAAGATTTCAATTTTGAATTATGTTGAACATTTTTGGTTTTTATGGAATTATCATACAGGGAAATTTATGGCTCCTTAGTATTTAATAAAATCATTTTCCTTCCCCTTTATCAAAAATCATATATACCAATTTTTTCTGAGTGAGTGTTATCTTCTTCCTGCCTGTAGTGCTCTGTTATAAGTTTGCTATGAATGTATATTGAGAAAAAGTATATTAGTAATTAACCAGTTTACATACTCAACTCAAAGTCGAAGCCAGCTATTCAATATAATTTAAATCATTAATATTTGGGAGCTTCTAATTTTTGAAAATAATAAATATGAACTATTAGACTAGAATAGTCTAATTTTATCTCAATGGTTGTGCTCAAAAAATTTCTAAGTCAATGTAAACATTGTAAAATAATATCAAAAATTCGACAAATATAGCAGGTGATCCCTTAGTCTAGGATAAACAAACAGTTTTTATAGCTGTATTGCTCTTTGCCGTGATTGAAATTTCATGAATTTTTTTTTTGTAAATTGCTAATTTTTTGTTCCATTTTTGGTCAAATTTTTATGATTTTTTAATGAGCTGTTTAGCGTCAAAAAAACATTTTCTGAAAACAGAAATCGTACTTTAACGCCCCTTTGGTGAATGTAATTTTGAAACAAAATATCTCATCTCATTTTCCATATGATGGTCTATTTTAAGGTATGGTTTCATTTTGATCCGTCAAACGGTATGGCTTGTATCGCTCTAACAAGCTTTGAGATTGAATTAAGCGACAAAATTTTTAAATTTTATTGAAAAAAAAATATTTTCCGTTGTTTTAAAATTCTGAATATATTTTTCGTTTGTCCTATTTATAACCATAAAGATAATGCCAAAATTTTAAAACTCTTGAGTTATCAGTTTAGGAGAAAAAGATGTTTTTTAAAAAACGGATTTTGAAAAAATGTGACTTTCTCGTCATGCATAATTCTTTCCAAACAATAGGGATCTTCTACACTATGAGGCCCATTTTTGTGTAAAATATAAACTTGATCCATCAAAGATTCTGGACCGTAGCGTGGTAACAAGCAATGCTAACACACTCAACCATCCACCCACGCACCCACCCACACAGACATCATCGTAAAAACTTCATAAAACGACTTTTGGGACCTCAAACCATATAATTCCGTCAAAATCTCGAGATCGAATTTTTTCACGATCACTATACTTTACTTATAGTAAAGTAAAAAAAAAATAAATCATAAAAAACTAATAAATATTCTGTAATGTTATATAAAAATGAATTTTTAAGGTCTTACAAAAATTACATTAACCAAAAGGGCGTTAAAGTCAATTTTATGTTTCCAGAAAATGTTTTTTTTGACGCTAACCGGCTCATTAAATTAAATAATAAAATTTTTCCCAAAAATTGAAAAAAAAATAGTAAGTTGTATAAAAAAAATTTCTAAAATTTCAATTACCGGAAAGAGCAATAAAGGTATAAAAACTGAATTTTCAATCTGTTCTAATGGATCACCTACTACACTTATCGGATTAATTGATATTGACTTAGAAATTTTTTTAAGTAAATCAACTGAAACAAAATTGTTGTTAAGAGGTTTAATGACAATTTGTATAATTATTTTAATAATTTGATATGAGATTTAAAAGAATAAAATTCTTACATGTAAAAAATCAACGCCAATCAAACATATAATTTCTGATGCTTTCCATGGTATGATGGATTTACTAAAAAAATACTCTAATCAATCTATATGTTGCACCCTTGAATAAAACTTAATACAGTGGTACCTCGGGATACGAGTTTAATTCGTTCCGTAACCTTGCTCGTATGCCAATTTACTCGTATCTCAAAGCAATTTTCCCCATTGAAATTAATTGAAATGCCATTAATCCGTTCCAGCCCCAAAAATACTTACCCCTAATTGTTTTTGTTACGTGATTTTGAATAAGAAAACTGTATAATGTCTTATTTATACATTGTACATGTATTGGACATTGTATATTGGACGCATTTTTTGTATATATCGAATTTTTCTTCTTCACGAAGATGACGGACCTATTTTTTGTTTATCAAAATTAGGGAGTGAATAATTTTTTTTCATTTTAATCAACATTTTATGTTTATGGTGTTATTGCCCAGGACTTTATTGATTTTCTTTTTCTTTAACTAAAAGGTGTATGAGGGAAACATGAAATTGCAAGAACTTCATTTTCATTGATTTAGATATTTTAATCTTTATTTAAATAATTACTTCCCATATACAAATTTAAGGAAATTCAGAAAAAAAAATATTAAAGACAAATTCATAAGACGTAAGGTACACAATATAATATTTATTTAAAATTTAAATACATTTTAAATAATAATACAAAACATGAATCATATTTCTTATAATGATTAAAAAAAAAAATTGCAATTCATTTTATACAATTTTTACAATTCATCAGTGTGGTTTTTATCAAATAATTATAAAAAAAGTTTTTAAAAAGAATTTTTAAAAATTGCTGTAACAACTCCATTATGGTTCTGAATACTGCATTTTCTGCAAAAAAAAAATGTTATTATTAGTATTAAATAAAATATTTGTAATAGAAAGAAAATCTATATACATTCATCATAAAAGGAGATATGAGAAATACCAATTGTTTTTGTTAGTTTATAGCCCTGAAAATGTCTTTAAATAAGAACGAAACGTTGGCAAAAAATTAATATATCCATATATTAACCCTGACCAACATTCCAAGAAAAAGAAAAAAGGTGTTTATTAGTAATTATGGTCAAGAAAACAATACTTTAATAATAATATTTTTTTTCTTTTGGGTAAGGAGGTGAAATGCATTTACGCACATAGGTGCTGGGCTCCCAGATAAACCAGACTACCAACTAAAACACCCTCTTTTTTTTCTAGGACACTAGCCTGGAACTGTTTCCCACATTACTTAAGGCTAATAATAATAATGTCCAATAACTTGGGGTCAGGGTGGCCCAGAAGCAGCGGGCTCGCTTCTGGACGTGAACATCTGGGGGTTTAAAACCGTCGGGAGAGCGACGTTTTAACGCCCTCTTGGTGGTATGACCGAGTGGCTGAGGACCCGAGAAAGTTATTCGTTTTTGGTAGAACGGTTTAAAGACTTCAAAAAAAAAAAATACCTTTGTTCGTGTAGGAGGGAGATAACAGGGCATGGATCAGATGGGTCTAATTTGGCTGCCTCGGCTGTTAAAGCCACCACCAAACCACTGAGCGAAGGGTCTACATTATGAGCTGAAAAACAAGAAATTTATTTATATATTTACTTCTAAGGTAGTGCAATCAGTTATTATGCGGTATTTACTCATTATAGGGTAAAAAGCTAATGAAAAGGTCTTTTGTTTGTTTATCAATTTTACCTCAGAATAAGTAAAACTACACAATTACGGATTGCACAACTAATGAGTTAATAACCCATTTTAATTTACATATAATAATGCCAAAAGAAATTATCTTTAACAGAATAAATATAGATTATTACAAATATATAACATAAATAGATAACAAATCTTTGATATTCTAGGATCAATTTGAAATTGATTCACATTTATGCAGTAAGTTTTTGAAATTTATCAGTTTTTTGATGATTCATTGTTGCTTTGTAAACGAATAGTCAACTGAGAACATTCATAGGTTGAGATATACAGTATAACCTTTTTATAAACAACTATTATGTTTTATAGAAGAAGGTTATTATTGTTATAGGAAGTGTAAGGTTCTCTATGAAAAAAATATAGAAATACGAATGTTTACGAACAAAAGTTTTCTTTGATACAAGTAAATAAAAAAACTCAACCTATTAAGCAGTAACTCTAATAGAAATATACACTGTCATGTATATGAGAATAGAGAAGTTTTGTTCTTATCATTTGTAGTATCATTTTAGAATATAAAAGAGTTGCTGTTATTATAAAAAAAAAATTTTAAAGAAAGCTATAAAAATAACATACCGAGTAGACTTTTTCTTCTTGATAACTGTTATATATCACAAGAAGAACTGCTGTTCTACATTGTATAGAAAGCTGTAGAAACAGGAATGTACACAGATGCACATCTGTTGCTTGAATGATGTTTAACTAAGATAGGTTATTAAAGCCGTCTTGTATAGGAAATATTTGGAACATCCTAGATAGATGACGAACTAACATCAGATAACAATACTGCAGGTTATTATTTATGATAGCTAAGACATTTGGTATGTTAAAGTTTTTTAAAAATGTTCTTTTTACAAGGTATAGAATTTTCTATTCATCTAGTATATCAGAGGATTTCACTTCTTTTTTATTTAAATTTCCTATAAACTTCGTGATTATACTGAAGTTAACATTAAATAGTTAAAACGTGTTTCACTTGTTTAAATTAGTTTTGTATATGCTCATTATTTTAACATTTTCAACTAGAGAATGTATAATTCTATTACAGTTACAGCTAAATAGGTCGAGTTTTTTTTTTTTATTTACCTGTATCAAAGAAAACATTTGCTGGGGAACATTCGTATTTCTATAATTTTTTATACAGAAGCGCTTCTTATAAAAGGGACGACCTTTTCATCAGAAACATTACAGTTGCTTATAACAATGTTATATACTATATATTAATACATTTTGGTTCGATTTTATATTAAACATTACCATAGATTCCAATAATTATTGTTTAATTAAACAAAATGAGTAAAATTTTTACAAACACAGAATAGATATTCCTTGTGGATTTGACACCAGACATCCAGAAACATTTTCTTCACGGATTCTGAAAAGAAAAAGGAATGAAGAATGAAGATTTACAAAAATATTTTTCAAACCATAATACTTTAACAAAAAAAAAAAGTAATAGTTTCTTCATTTCACTCATTAATTAAGTCAAAAATGATTACATTTCTTGAAGGCAGGAATTGAGGGAATTCTCCATATCTAGAAACATGAATGTAAGGTAATTTTATTGTTACATATTATTGTGTTATCAGATTATGGTAACAGAATTCAAACCTTCCTGTTTTTAATCAAAGTTGTGATTTAATATTGCCATTATAAATTATTCAATATTTACGTTAGAAGAGTAATATTTATATGCAGGTAATTATACGTATACAGCTGATTGAAACTATTATAATACCGCTTTCAATTTACGCATATAATTCAAATCAGTTTTATCTTGGCGCCTTCTTAAAAGAGTTATCTGCATGAAGTGATCGTTAGAATTTAAAACTATCGATAGCATTGTTATCGATACTTACGATAAGTTTTAAAAAAAGGGCTACAACTAATATTTATGTTTTGTGAAAGAAATAACAAGTTACTGCTCAAGTTGGAACTCCAAACATTTTAACTACTGTATCAACACACTTTCAAAACCTGATAACTTTTTAAATGTACCTCTGAATTAATGGGAAAAATATACAATTTTGAGAACTATACCTTAATCAAAACGCATATCTACGAGTTAGCATATCTCTTAGGATAATTACAATATATCCTAACAATTTAATTATTCTGTACTTTCAAATTAAATTAGCAATAACGCACAGTATAAGGTCTGAAAACAGTTATAATAATGTAATTACGAGTAGAATGCGAAATTAAAACCAAGAAGTATCTCATAGACGCAGTAAGAAATGAAGGAAATCCTTCAATGTTAACTGTATTTATTAACAATTAAGTTTTGGTCTGTTGTCGAAATATAACTTTCGATATACTATCGATAGAAAAACCAAGTACATTGAGTGTAGATTGCGGTAGTGCGGTCTTGTAACAGTATGAACGTTTTAAACAACATTGCTTACACAGGAATTATGATTATTGTGTAGTAGTGATTTAAAATAAGTGATGTTGAGTATATTAGTTACTATTTTGAATTCCGCTGGTGTATGCATTACTAAATTATTGGAATGCAGTATATTTTTAGGTTTAATAATCGTTCGAACAATTGAAATTATAACTACATCTTTGGTTCACTATGGGAAAGAAATATGTGATAACCTTATTTATTTTTTGAGAAGTATTTTGTGCTTTTTTGACTATATAAGTTATGGGTTTGAAACAGTTATTCGATACTGTCAAAGTATGTACGAAAAAGCTTGTCTGATTTGTGGATATCCTTTTTATGAGACCTTAAATGTGTGCAATGATTTTAAATCAAAATTTTCCCTTTTAATAGGATCATGTATAAATTTTCAATCATCTATTTGGAACAAAATTAGTTCAGGTTTAGATCTCATAAGATCGTTATTGTATGACCTGTTTATGTGGCCTATGGAATTAAGTTCTCCAAACAATGTAGGCATCATAATCATTGCTCCCACACTTTTGTTACTTATTAAAAACAGACGTATGAGGAAGTTAATGCAAAGATTGTGTTTTATTATATGTTTATTCGTTATCAGGTTATTTAAACGTTTATTTGAAATATTTAACAGTATATGGAAATCAGTTGTTCAAAATATCTTGAAGAATTCAAACGCTTGGTTACAGTTCCAGTTTGTATATCAGCTTATACATTTCAAAAGATATATTTCAACAAAAGAAGAGACCGTCAATTCATCTCCAACAAAACATGAATTAATAAAATCACTAGAAGAAGAAAAATCTAAACTTTTATGCATAATATGTTTAGAAAATAGCAGAGAGATATTATTATTAAACTGTGGACATTTATGTATGTGCGAACAATGCTCGTATCATATTTTGAGGACTACCAAAGTTTGTCCAGTTTGCAGGAGGGCGATTACCAATACATGTGTGGCTTATTTTTAGAAGAATGGGAATAGAAGAATATATTTATATATATATATGTGATAATAGTGATAAGAAGACATTTTTTTTAGACTTGGAAAGCATACCAAAACTATCTTTTTGTATAGATTTTGATATTTATATGATATATTATCTATTAAAATGCTATCGATTAAGGTCAAAGTAGTACAAAAGAAAAATGGGTGGACGATTAATCTATAAAACTGAATCAAGTTTGACAATAAAAATATTACATTTGGTTGAAAGTATACATTTTGATTTGTGTTATAAAATTTTATATTATAAATTTAGATTTAGATTTGATAATTGAAAAATGAGAACTCCTCATATAAGTTGATGATCTATTAGATTAGCATCATCAAATCTCATCAACAAGAAGGAAAATCATGTTTTTTTTTTAAAATTTATCAACTTTTGGAATATACTGTGAGTATTCCACCAAGGTTTTAAATTTTGATGTATTATTGAATTTGTTTATGTAAGTATATACTTAAATAAACTTGTACATTCCTTTTATAGTTTATTTTGAATTTTTTTTTTTTAGTTATCGTAACTTATTTATAAAAAATCTGGAGTGGCCTACACTCTACTTTACTATAAGTAACTCAATGTCAAATTTCTTGAGTATATAAAACATAACGTATTATTTAAGCATAACATAAATATCTAAATGGGATATAATTAATACCATTGCATTCGTGAGGTAGTACAGATAGTGATTGAAGGACATATCAATTTATAAGCTTATTTTTGTACATCACAAATAATTTATTATTTGCAAATAATTTCATTAGTATAACTACAGCAGTAATAACATTTTTGAAAAACCAATGTGAACATTTCTTGAAACGTAATAGTATCCTACAAGAGAACATGGCTATTGTTCAAATAGCCAGTAGATTTCTTACATCGTTTACTTAACATCCTTCTACATTGAATATTAATGTAAAATTTTCAAATTTGAAACAGTAAAATACCCTTTTTTTCTCTGAAAAACATCTTAAACAGCGAAGAAAATGTTGTTTTAAGGTGATTTGTTAATTAAAGATGTACGATAATTACAGTTATTAATCTCTAAACGAAAGATTTATATTTTGAATTATCTTTTACATTTTTGGTTTTTAACAGAATTATTATACTGGGAATTTTATGGCTTCTTAGTATTTAATAAGATCATTTTCCCTCCCCTTTGTCAAATAACATATATACGAATTTTTTCTGAGTGAGTGTTATTATTTTCCTGCACAATATTATTCCTCTTACATCTCATATAAGTCAATAAACAATTTAAATTATTCCTTTAAAAATATCAATTTTATCTCAGTGGATTTGCTCAAAAAATTTCTAAGTCAATGTAAACAATGTAAAAAATATAAAAAATTCGACAAGTATAGCAGGTGATATTACTCTAGGATAAACAAACAGTTTTTATAGCGTTATTGCTCTTTCCCGTAATTGAAACTTCATGATTTTTTTTTTATGAATTGCTATTTTTTTGTTCCATTTTTGGTCAAATTTTCATTATTTTCTAATGAGCCGTTTAGCGTCAAAAAAACATTTTCTGAAAACACAAATCGTACTGTAACGCCCCTTTAGCGAATGTAATTTTAGAAAAAAATATCTCAACTCATTCTCCATGTAATGTTCTATTTATAGGCTTAGTTTCATTCTTGTCCGTCAAACAGTATGGCTTGTATCGCTCTCACAAGGTTTGAGATTGAATTATAAGTCAAAATTTTTACATTTTATTGAAAAAAAATATTTCCTGTTGTTTTAAAATTCTGAATATATTTTTCGTTTGTTGCATTTGAAACCTCAAAGATAATGTCAAAATTTCAAAACTCTAGGGTTATCAGTTTAGGAGAAATAAATGTTTTAAAAAAAACGGTTTTTGGCAAAAAAAGTGACTTTTCCATCATGCATAGTTCTTCCCAAACAATAGGGATCTTCGTCTTTCTGAGGCCCATTTTTGTGTAAAATATCAACTTGATCCATCAAAGATTCTGGACCGTAGCGTGGTAACAAGCAATGCTAACACACTCACCCACAGACATCATCGTAAAAACGTCATAAAACGACTTCTGGGACCTCAAAACATGTAATTCCGTCAAAATCTCGAGATCGAATTTTTTCACGATCACTATACTTTACTTATAGTAAAGTAAAAAATATTTTGTGGTAATTTTTACATTGCTCTCCAGTCCATATAAAAATCATGTTAGGTCACTTAGTATAACTGATACAGAGTGATAGGTCCCAAATTATATGAGAATGAAAAAGGTGGGCCACATACTGTAAAACAATGAAAAGACAAATGGCACATACTGTGCCAAAGTCATTCAGATAAAACAATAGCTTAAGTCAAAGACAGTATGCGGATCATCGTGAATTAGTCCTTTTATACAACACACACCAAAATGCTAATGTTCCCTTTGCAGTAAGGAGGCCAGAGGTAGCCAAATGTCTTGTGTGTTTCTTCTCTAGACTGCCAGTTCTGGGGTTCAATACCCATTCTGACCTTCATTCATAATAAATAAATGATATTATATTAATATTGTAATATTAGAAAAATCTAAGCACGTTGTGCCTCGAAAAGGATGTTAAGCTTATCCCTCTTTTATTATAGTGTATTATGTGGCTTTCCGATTTAACGTGAGATATCTCTTTTTTTCTGGTGTAGACTGTGGGGTTCCTCTTTAATACTGATATAGTATGAGACCTACCTTTTTGCATCTGGTATAGTGTGGGACTTTCCTCTTTTATTATAGTATATTATGTGGCTTACCTGTTCGATTCTGATTTATCGTGAAATATCTTTCATGCTGGCATTTATGCAGGGTTACTATTTGATTCTGATGTAGTATGTGACGATCTCTATGTATTTGCTTTAGTATCTGGCATAACTCTTTGTCATAGTACGCATATGTACGCTATAAGATTTTCGTATCTGGTTAAGTACGAGTATATGGCTTACCTATTTAATTCTGATAATAGTACACTTTCTACCTCATACTGGGGTAAAGGAATAAATAAAAGTCTGCAAGCATAAAAAAAAGGCTTTTTTTTCTACGCGTTTCTAACACTTAGTGTTCATCGTCAGGTAAACCTTCCAAATGAAGAAGTAGACGACTTAACCAGAGTCTAGAGTTCAACTAGAACTTAGTCTAGTTTTCTAGCGTTTACTTGAACCCTAGACTTCGATCGGTCCTTTACTCCTTCATTTGTAAGGTTTAGCTGATGATGAACACGAAGTGTTCGAAACGCGTAGAATAAAAAAAGGTTTTTTTTTTTTATGCTTGGAGTCTATGATTTATTCATTTACCTCAGTATGAGTAAATACCACACAATTACGAATTGCACAGCTAACGAGTCTGACATCTTTTATTCTTATTAAATACGTCTCCCAATTTCACCTTTTCCTCTGTAAGGAGAAGGAAGTCTGGAGACCATCCTCCGGAAGCTCAGAGGGTCCAAAAGTGCTAACTAGTGGGAACCTCCCACAAGTGCTCCACCTGAGGACCCGAAGAAGGAGAAAGGAAGTTACTTTCTCCCGAAACATAGGGAGCCTGAATGGACATTATCAATGATGGTTTGTGCAAATTCTGCAAAGAGGAAGAAACACCGTTGCACCTGCTGATAACTTGTAAGGCAACTTTGCTGCAGAGAGACAGGTGCTTCGGGACACTCAACAAACCATAGAAAAACTTTTACCGCTGGAACCAGCAAAAGTGCTGAGCTTCTTGGAGGCGTTGAAGCTAACTGCTAGGGTACTTTAGTACAGAAGAGGGGAAGTACAATAGTTTTTTTTTTTTTAAGACGCAGTGCTAGTCACCCTCAAATAATTTCACCTTATTTGCTGTTGTCCTTGTGATATTTACTCATTGGCGAATTTCAAAAAAATTAATTCTTTACATCAACTTTTTTTTGTGTGGAGACGTCATTTGTTGAAATTCCCGCAAGTATATTTTTTTTCGTACGTCCACACTCATAAGAATTTACTTTTTAGTGCTGTTCTGGAGACGGAAATTGTGGCATATTTATTAATTTAGCACGTGTTTTTGTAATGGGTGAGCCACATTACCTGTTGATTCTACCTTTTGAGAGTCCTATATTTTGGCTAACTCAAGTTTATTTGGGGATTAGTTTTCATTGTTCATTGTGTGATATCACTAAGGGGACTAATTTAAAACCTATGCATGCATATTATTATTACCACTGAGGTTAGTATGATTTATATCATTAATATGGCAAACCGTCATACCTCGTACGATGATGTTGGAGCGCTTTCGGACGTTGTCCATCTTCAATCGCAACTAACCTACTCCACTAATCCAGTAAACTACACAGTAGGTTAGTTGTGATTGAAGATGGACAACGTCCGAAAGCGCTCCAACGACTCCAAAATCATCGTACGAGATATGACGGTTTGCCATATTAAAACATAAAAGTTAAACCTATGTCTGGTTCCTTTGTGGAACTCCTCCTCCCCACTGCAACAACCTAACGTATTCTCATACGCACAAAACAAATATTTTCAATAATTCTCAAGTTAGTGGTTACTTTTTATAAAGTTACAGAGTGTTTCACGGAATCATAAAATATATCCATCCTGTCATTGAGATAACACGTTTCAAACAAAGGTAAAAAAAAAAACAAAATTTACGATTTATAAGTCTATTGGATCTGTACCTGATGAATTACAGCAATTGCAATATAAAATTTCTTTTTTCTTTTATTTTATTTATTAACAGGAACTATATTTTTAGTTTTTAATTTTTTTTTATTATTATCTATCAATATATATATATATATATATTATTACAATTAATAAACAAATTATGGCAATTTCGTAATTTTAACACTATTTACTGCACAAGATACACTTTACCATAAGAGAATGACTGTTTTTTTTCCTTATCAGATTCATTGCAATGTTTTGTTTGGTACATTATCAATAATCCAATTAATGACAAAGCAACAGCTTTCAGGGAGGCATTTTTTAGAAATCGCTTCGCGAAGTACATGTATGCAGGCTTCTTGATTTTCAACCTTCAATTTTTTATTGGTTCCTTCCTCCTGAAAATCAAAAACAAAAACTAATAAATCTTCGTTATTATTTAAATTTAATAGATAAAATATTTAAACAATTATTTTTTTATTATTATATTACAACTACCCTTAGAGGGGGGGATAAGTAATAGTGATACAGGCTACCATACTTTCAAGAAATGAAATAAAAGATAAGTCAAGGGTCTTCAACCGGTGGGTCGTAACCCCCTTGGGGTCGCAAAAGGGGGTTAAACGGGGGAAACGAAAGATAAGTCAAGGGTCTTCAACCGGTGCGTCGTGACCCCCTTGGGGGGTCGCAAAAGAGGGTTAAACGAGGGAAACAAAAGATAAGTCAAGGGTCTTCAACCGGTGGGTCGTGACCCCCTTTGGGGGTCGCAAAAGCGGGTTAAACGGGGGAAACAAAAGATAAGTCAATGGTCTTCAACCGGTGGGTCTTGACCCCCTTGGGGGTCGCAAAAGGGGGTTAAACGGGGGAAACAAAAGATAAGTCAAGGGTCTTCAACCGGTGGGTCGTGACCCCCTTGGGGGGGTCGCAAAAAGGGGTTAAACGGGGGAAACAAAAGATAAGTCAAGGGTCTTCAAAAGGTGGGGGTCGCAAAAGGGGGTTAAACGGGGGAAACAAAAGATAAGTCAACGGTCTTCAACCGGTGGGTCTTGACCCCCTTGGGTGTCGCAAAAGGGGGTTAAACGGGGGAAACAAAAGATAAGTCAACGGTCTTCAACCGGTGGGTCTTGACCCCCTTGGGTGTCGCAAAAGGGTTAAACGGAGGTCGCGAAGTATTTGAAGTTGTTTATTTTTAAATACAAAATAAAGGAATAAATTAAATAAATAATTTATGTATTATTATTGCGGCACAGTAATCTCATTAAAGTTACTATTGATCAAATTTATTTTAATTTTCCCTTTTTTATTTGTTGTTAATTTTATTCTTGTTCTCACTAAATAGTTACGAATAAATTTTGGCATCAAAAATGGGTCGCGATGTAAAAAAGGTTGAAGATCTCTGGTAGAAGTAAAAGTAATAAGATAGACGCTACTACCAAAAAATGAAATAAAAGAGTGGAGGAACCATTGGTAGTACTTCATATATATATATATATATATATATATATATATATATATATATATATATATACCACAATTAAAAGAAACGGTCCAGCGGACTTTTTTAATATAAAATAAATTCAAAATGAAGGAAACACACAGACATAACTCACATCGATATTTCGACCATCGTCGTCATCAGGAGGTGTGAAGAGCGAAGAGTCCCGCAGGAAGACGGTACTGTCTGAGTACCGCCCTGTCTTCCTGCGGGACTCTTCGCTCTTCGCACATCCTGATGACGACGATGGTCGAAATATCGATGTGAGTTATGTCTGTGTCTTTCTGTGTGTTTCCTTCGTTTTGAATTTATTTTATATATATATATATGATTCGAGCTCCGTTCTTCGACGTGGGGAGATCTCTCTCACTTCGTCCTCTCTTCTAGTCTACTCTCCTGATGACGAACAACAGTTCGAAATATTGAATTCTGTAAGTGTTCTTTTTATTCTCTTTTCTGTGTCGTGCTTTGTGTAATTTAAAGTTATATATATATAGAGAGAGAGTTAAATATAGACAAGGAAACATAGAGAAATCAAAAGAACACATTTACAGTCTCTAATTTTCGGTTTTAACCGTCTTCAGGAGAGATAAGAGAGGGAAACCAAGTGCACTGGTTCAGAGACGGTTGGAGACCGTGGAGACACTCTGAACCAGTGCGCTTGTTTTCCCTCTCTTATCTCCCCTGAAGACGGTTCAAACCGAAAATTAGAGACTGTAAGTGTGTTCTTTTGATTTCTCTATGTTTCCTTGTCTATATTGAACTATATTTGTCCGTTTTGGATCGTATTTCCAACGATAAAGTGTATATATATATACGTTTCACGATGAATCGCAAACATAGAACTAAGGAACAAACACACTTACTGTCTCTAATTTTCGGTTGAACCGTCATCAGGAGAGTTGAGATAGGGATACCAAGCGCATATGTGAAGCGACGGTTGGACACAAGTACGCTGGTGTCCCTATCTCTCTCCTGATGACGGTTCAACCGAAAATTAGAGACAGTAAGTGTGTTTGTTCCTTAGTTCTGTGTTTGTGATTTATCGTGAAACGTTTGTTGTCCTTTTGGATCGTTTTCTTGTTTACAATATATATATATCCACTTAAAATTCGAAAAAACGATCCAAACTGGACGCAAATCAGTTCACAAACGAAGAAAAGCAACACACAGAGAAAGAGACACACTTACAAACTCAAATTTTCGGATGATCCATCTTCAGGAGAAAAGAGAGAATGGGCGACCAAGCACGCCGGAAACACAACGGCAGGAAACCGTCCGGGCAACCGACCGTGCTGCCACGCGCGCCCGGTTCCGGAAGTAATGAAGTAGAGACGATCAGAAGAAAATTAATATTAAAATTTAGAATTAAGAAAAGCAGTTCTGGTTGATTGAAGGTAAAATAAACAGCAGGAAGATAAATGAAGTATAAAAAGGAATACCGTGAAAAATACCTAAAAGTATGAAAAAGGAAGATAACAGAGTTGGTAAGGCGATGAGAAACAAATGAAAATACAAGGATAAGATCAATTAAAAATAAATGTAATAATATAAAATAAATAAATAATTTAAGCAATTTAAAAAATAGGAATAAAAATAAAATAAAAATAATAAATAAATATTAAATAAAAAAAAAATATATATATAAAAATAAATAAAATAAAGATAAAATATATTTATCGCTTAAGGTTTAATCCGGGTTTGTAATGTTTGTTTGTGCCGTTGTGTTTCCGGCGTGCTTGGTCGCCCATTCTCTCTTTTCTCCTGAAGACGGATTATCCGAAAATTTGAGTTTGTAAGTGTGTCTCTTTCTCTGTGTGTTGCTTTTCTTCGTTTGTGAACTGATATATATATATATATATATATATATTATATATTATATATATATATATAATTAAACACCACAATAGACAGATATATATTAATTACAATGCTTCTAAGGCCTTTCGTTACAACATCATCAGAGAGCTAAATGAACTAAACAAAAAATATGATAACAAGTTAACCTGGTTGATTGAAGTCTTCAGGATGCTGGCATTCCTGTCTGTAAAGTCCCGGACTACTGTTTATTAAATTTCCATAGTATAGCATTATACTATATACTATATTATACTATACCAATATACTATAATCAGAAAGCAGGAGAAATATTATTGAAAGTGCAATCATAAAGAACTTCTAAGGAAATTTAATTTACAATAGTCCGGGACTTTACAAACTAGATGAAATAATAATAAAAAGAAATAAGTAAGCAGATCAAGACTCCTTTAATTTTAGGAACATTAAATTCAGACAGGGATGCCAGCAATCCTGAAGACTTCAATCAACTTGGTTAACTTGTTATTATATTTTTAGTTTAGTTCATTTAGCTCTCTGATGATGTTGTAACGAAAGGCCTTAGAGCATTGTAATTAATATATATTTGTTCATTGTGGTGTTTAATTCATATATTATACCAAGAGTTATTGTTGATTATTAATTTATATATATATATATATATATATTGATATAGTTTCTCGACCACTGATATTTCAAATTCACATAAGGGGTTATTGAGGATTTTGGTCATAAAACATACAACTCCTGATCAAATTTTAAATAATAATAATAATCATAATAACACTAGGTATTTTATGATACTTTTGTAGTTCTCTGGGTACTATAATTGTTGTTTGTGTCGTTTGTTTTCTGTTGGATGGTGTCCGATGATGTATTTATCTTGCTTTACTTATGTCGTTTAATAAATTGTTTTTTAGCCTTGAAAATGCCAAACAACTTTTGGCTAAACGTCGGCTGATGATCAGGAGTTGTATGTTTTATGACCAAAATCCTCAATAACCCCTTATGTGAATTATATATATATATATATATATATATTAGTGTACTTTGGTAGCAGTCCTTCGGATATACATGTTTTGTTAAACACGACAGAGTAGTTCTTGTCTATACGTTTCTTCTGGAGAACTTCGATTTGCCGAAAGACAGTTTTTTCGTGACCAGGGCCAATAAAACGATAATATTCAATACTATCATCCCATTGGCTCGACTATCGCACCCTCCACAACGTATAAGACCCTCATCCCACCCACCCCACCACTATTGATGTCCTGATGATGACCACGGAAAGTGATCGAAACGCGTCGACTACAATTGCAGACCTCCTCAACCGTTGTTTTAACAACGAAAAACCTGTCTTTCGGCAAATCGAAGTTCTCCAGAAGAAACTTATGACAAGAACTACTCTGTCGTGTTTAACAAAACATGTATATATAATATATATATATATATATATATATATATATATACATATATATATATATATATAGTTCTGATGACTTGTAATTAGTCTTGACAGCTAGCATTACTAAGCAGATCTGGCGCTAAACATCTTTTTACCCTCTAAATAGGGTTAATAGGAATTTTGAGGCATTATAATTGTTTAATAAAACATATTTAGATTGGTGAGTAAAGCTTTATGACATTTGCTATACTTGGATCGAAATTATTGGCGCATAAAAAGAATTTTACCACAATTCCATTAATGAAAGATATCGTTTGAAACGTAAACGGGACTTGTGCAATTTTACAAAAACATTATGGATTCGGGGGGGGGGGGGGGGGGGGGCGTCTGTTTGGATGTTTGATCGCTTGGTTGATCCCCAAATTTCAAGTCTGTAAGTCCAAATAAAGTAAGTCCAAGTAAGTCCAGAAGTGTTGTAAGTGTATATCAGTCTTTTGTTTTGTTGAATCAATTTTTTGATCTTTTGTCAAGAAGTCTGGATAGCATCTTATATCGTCTCATTTAGGTCTTGTCGTTTCAGTCTTGTATGTGGCTTCCATGTTTGTCATGTTAAGAACTAGACACCCATTTTATGATTTTAGCTGATTGTGTAAACTTCGTACCGCAACTGTCATGTTAATGTCATGTTATCTTTAGCTAAGCTTAATGCGGTATTTAATTATTAACATAACAGCTAACCCAACAGATGCAGTACTTCCTTACCTCTAGAAATAATTAATTCAAACAAAAATAAAAACTAAGATAAAAAAAAAAATCTGGAGTGGCCTAAACCCAACTTTACTATAAGTAATCCAAATATCAAACTCATTAACAACCGATTTATGTTTTGTTTGATTAGTCAGACACTTGTTCAAATACTCTCCATCACACCATGGAATGCATCAGAAAATACATTAATTTTTTTTACATTTTACAATTTTATTCTTCTAAAATATTCTAATTAATCAGAACATTTAAAACAATCAATAAATAACAATTTTATTTTACTTAAAAAATGTCCAAGTCAATGTATATAATGGAAAGAAATCCGACCGTATGGCAGGTGATTCATTTATTCGAAAACAAGATTTCAGTTTTTATAGGTTTATTACCCTCAGCAACCAATCGGAATGTTATGATTTTTTTTTTTATAAATTGCTAATCTTAGATTCAATATTTTAACAAAATCTCAGTTATATAATTATCGGTTTAACGTTAAAAAAAAAACATGTTCTGAATTCATAAAAAGCTTTAATAACGTCCCTTTTTATTAATGTTACTTTTAAACGAAATTTCTGAACTACTGCTTATACAATGTATTATTTTTAGGTATAAAAAGTAAAAGTATGTTAATGAGATAGACTATTTAACTTATCATGCTGTATTAAACGTTAATGAGAATATATGTGCTGTCATGCTGACGTATTCATTTCGGAATGAATATAATGAGCTCTAATTATGATGACTTTGATTTGTAGTTGTAATTTAATTGAAGCTATTAGATATGCCTAATTATTATCAATATTATGACAAAGCGTGACACACGCATCAATATACACGATGACAAGTATTTAGATCATTCAGTCATTAACAAACATTACGTCAGCTTATTGAATTTATATGAAGCAACAAGATAATCATCTAATTATTCTAATTTAAAAGACACATAATTAATATGACCTTGATAAGGCCAAGGTGAACGGGAAGCCGATTGTTGATAATATGAAGGTTTGAATTAGCATTGGCCCATTTTGTCAAAGCTAAATATAGCTCGAAACAGCATTCTGTAATAGGATCTGAAAGGGTCTTTTGAGAGTACAGTCCGGAGACTTTAACAATGGCCGACATCAAATCATCGCCACCTTCAGCCTTCTTCATCTATAAAAAAAAAATACAATTTACATTTAATTAAGTAACATTTAAAGAGATGTTTGTTTAATAATAATAATAAGAAACGATTTATCATCATCTTTTTATAAAGATCAGTGGCGTAGCATTTATTTTTTCACCCTAGGGGCGATCTTAAGATTTGCCCCCCCCCCCCCCCGCTATCCGTTGATAATCCGTTAACTTTCAAAATTCCAGAAAATATTCAGTCCTCAAAATATATTTATGTTCATGGAATTACAATCAAGGATCTAATGTTAGACTGCTGTTATTAGTCCCAGACTTTACTATTCTTATTATTTACTCGTATACATATATAGTCATCATCAAGGAATACCAAAGATATTTCAAAACAAAAAAGGTATAATTCAATTCAACAAAAATTGTTATTACGCAAAGAAATATAAACTTTCAATCACTTAAAAAAAAAAGTTTTGAAACATTTAAAATATATGTTTTTTAAATTTGCAAATATTACAGTTGAAAAAATCCTTTTTAAAAACAGTATTACACACATAAAACATAATTTTTTTTTCTATTTTTTATTTTTCACACTCAAAATGCAGCCAACCACCGCTTGCTATGCCACTGAATAAAACTGAGCTAAACACAAACCGGGAAAAGACAAAACCAACAAAGGGTTCAACTATTGAAAAATACGTCTTTATGGCCAATGACAAGGCAAAATCTCGCCCTTATCATTTTGAAGTCGTTAAAAAAACCAGAAATATTGATATTTATTATATTTACTAAGTATAGTCGAGATAGGAAAAAATCTATAGAGATTTTGATAAATTTGCAAATTTTGAGGTTCCCTGATCATATTTTTGACCTTTTTTTTTCGATGACATCTGTTTGTATATATACATAAAAATGTGTTAGGCCCAAGTATAGTAATCATAAAAAAAATCACTATAATTTACTTGTAGTAAAGTAAAAATCTATAGAGATTTTGACAAATTTGTAAATTTTGAGGTTCCCTGATCATATTTTTGAACTTTTTTTTTCCGATGACATCTGTTTGTATATATACATACAAACATTTTAGGTACAAGTATAGTAATAATTAATTTTGAGGTTCCCTGATCATATTTTTGACGTTTTTTTTTCCAGGACTTGTTATATATATAGAACAGTTACTCATCAAAGATACCTGCTCTGAATAAACTTCCGTTAGACATATTACGGAGGTTCCGAAGTACAATAATGTGGCTTACCCACTACTAAAATATATATAAAAAGATTTCACATAAACACGCGAAATAACAATGATTGATCAAACCACAATTTGAAATGGGAAAACAAGACTAAGATCTTTCAACCATAACAAGCGGTCTTCCTCAGAGTCAACTCTGTTGGGTTTTTGAAAGATCTTTCAACCATAAACAAGCGGTCTTCGTCAAATCAGCTGGGTTTTTGACTCTGACGAAAACCGCTTGTTACGGTTGAAAGATCTTAGTCTTGTTTTCTCATATCATATAGTGATTTGATCATTAAAATATATATATAACAACAAATATTGGTTTTTATGAGGAGATAACAAGAGTCTATGGAGATGATACCTATGAAAAAAGGTTTAATAAAACCGGAACATCGGCAACGAGAGTTTGATTTTGAACCCAGAAAACTGATAAAATCACGATGATACACCTATTTTATCAAACGGTTGATATATTCTTGAATTTGCTATATATATACAGAGGGCCCCAACAAAATTTATGCGCACTTTAAATTATTGTAATATTACAATTTGGTTAAAACAAAATTAATTACAATTAACATCTAAATTACAATAATTTAAAGTGTACATACATTTTTTGGGACTCCCTGTATATATAGATATATGTACTAAATAATCACAATAAACACGTGATGAAAACTAATGAAAGTATAAACCACAAGGAAAAAGTAAAAAAGACACAGAAAATGTGCTCTAAGGCCTTTCAAATATATGTCATCAGAGAGCAACTAAAGATTGATAACAACAAAGGTTACAGGTTTTGACCTGTAACTGCACTCTGCAACTGCAGAGTTGCTCTCTGATGACATATATTTGAAAGACCTTAGAGCATATTTTCTGTGTCTTTTTTACTTTTTCCTTGTGGCTTATACTTTCATAGATATATATATATATAATGAAAAGTCCGTGTGGACAATAAAAACTTTAACACATAGGAAAGAACACAGAAAGACACTACAGAATTCACTTCGATATTTCGACATCCGTAGTCATCGGGAAGAAGTGCGAAGTACTCGCGTTGAGAAGCAAACTGCTACTGCATTCGCACTTCTTCAAGATGACGACGAATGTCGAAATATCGAAGTGAGTTCTGTAGTGTCTTTCTGAGTTCTTTCCTAAGTGTTAAAGTTTATATATATACAGGGTTATTATTTAATCAGGATTCGGTCAAGTTTCTATGTTTAAAAATCAAACTCTCATTGCCTTTCTTTCAAAGTCTATAATAAATTAAATATCATAAAAAAGTAAACTTACATATATGTTATCGAGAATCGTCCTATGTCTTGGTTGATTTATTTCAAGAAATTTAATTGGAGAAGGTTTCAAAAGAAACGATTCAACTGGATTTTTCCTAAAATTGGAAGTCTCAAACTGAAAATAAAACCAATTTAAACACCTTGATAATCAGTTATAATGATAATTATAACATTATAATGATATCAGTTATAAAAGGTGTAACTGATTACCTTGATAATAGCTCCAAAACAAATGAAATATTTCTAGTACATATAGATGTCAAAGAGCACAGATAAGAAGAAAACATTTACTATAATCGTTATTTCGAATCAAACACAGTTCGTGAGGCAATTACAAGAAAGTACTCTGTTACGTCTGTCTGAATTATCAGTTTCAATTTCTTTTTACATATACATATATATATAACCAGATATCACAATAAACTCATGAAATAACAATCAATGATCAAACCAATGAACAATTAGTCTTTTTTCCCATTTCTTATTGTGGTTTGATCATTGATTGTTATTTTACGTGTTTATGTAAAATCTTTATATATATATATATATATATATATATATGAGTTCAGTTGACTGTCGTCCCTCCATTACGGTCGAAATATTGAAAAGTGAGTCTTTGTTGTGTTTCTGTTTATGTGTCACTGCTTATTTTAATCGTATATATATATATATATATATATATATATACATATATATGAATTAAAGACCACAATAAACAATATATATTAATTAAAATGTTCTAAGGCCTTTCGTTACAACATCATCAGAGAGCTATATGACACAACCAAAACGTAGAAGAAGTTTTTGGTTGTGTCATTTAGCTCTCTGATGATGTACCGAAAGGTCCTAGAGCATTTTAATTCATATATTTTGTTTATTGTGGTATTTAATGCATATATTATATCAAGAGTTATTGTTGATTATTAATATATATATATATATGATTCGTTGCAATGGTGACCAAGAGGAGAGTAGAGTTTGTAGGTCCCAGTTACCCGCTGCACAGCGAAGACTGCGTTATTCTGCCAATGGGTATAGAGGTTGCACAGTCCGTCTGCGTGAAGAAGTTGGAGTCGAGTGTCAACATCTTTTAATGAAGAAGGACTGTGCAACCTCTACCCCCATGGACATGAAGACAAAGGCTACTTTTCATAGAAGACAAATGAGAGTATCAATTAAAATAAAATTCAATTTCCGTAGCAGATTATAGACAAAACCAACACCCAACCACCACAAAAATCAAAAATAGAAAGGGAACAGGAGTTCACTGCAAAGTGAGGCTCATGTTTTCTGCCAATAATCTTATTTCACAGAGGGACTGAGCAACCTCTATACCCATTGGCGGAATAACGGAGGCTTCGCTAGGCAGCGGGTAACTGGGACCGCACGCATGGACCTACAAACTCTACTCTCCTATTGGTCACTATTGCAACGAATCATATTTCTTTCCTCAAACATCTCATAAAAACAATATATATATATATAATATAATTCCAAACACTAGCAGTGTAAGTAACTTGACTCTTACCATCGTTCCAAAACTGAAGATATGTGTGGGTTTAGCCGGTTGAGTTGTTATTATTCCTGATTGTATAACTGCAGAATTCATATGGCCATTATCATCTTCTCTATCTTCATCATCTTCGTCCTCATCACCTTCATCTGTAACAGTCAGAAAAAAATAAATACCCCTTTGAATCATAAAACGGGTCTAGGTTAGCTTACTGGTTAACATACTCGTCTCTAAACTGGTAGATCTAGGGTTCAATACCCACCTGGTTCTCGATTTATTCATATGAAAGGGTGAAATAAATCTGAGTACGTCATCGATCGGAGAGGATCGTTAAGCTGTCGGTCCTGAGCCTGTACAATGTCAGGTACTCGTTAACGATACCTACTCGTTAAATAAACTTGAGTTAGGCAAAATTTAGGGCTCCCAATGTAGAATCACCGATCAAAACAAAAAGAACGTAAAGGGCTGACGTTTTTAACCTGCTAAGGGGATCGGTTTAAACAATAAACAAAAAAAAAATCATTAAAATAAAAAAATGGAATATATATTATATATATATATATATATATATATATATATATATATATATATATATCGCTGCGTTCTTCGACGTGGGGAGATCTCTCTCACTTCGTCCTCTCTTCTAGTCTACTCTCCTGACGACGAACAACAGTTCGAAATATTGAATTCTGTAAGTGTTCTCTTTATTCTTTTTCTGTGTCGTGCTTTGTGTAATTTAAAGTTATATATATATATATATATATATATATATATATATATATTATATATGTTAAAAAGAGAAAGAAACACGAATGAAAATTAGGTACCATTCAATTTATTGAATTAAAACTCATTTTCAATATTTCGACCATTTAATAGTTGTTCTTAGGAAGGAAAGAGGTACGTAAAGAAGACGAAAACCAACTGAGGAACTTTATAGAATATGTGCGGGTTAGATACAAAGAGAACGTAAAAAGTACTAGAAATAGTAGAGAAGAAAAGACTTTTATAAAAAAGTAATATTTATTTCAATAAAAATTAATAAAATCATTAGTTGTGCAATCCGTAATTGTGTGGTATTTACTCATTCTGAGGTAAAATGGATAAACAAACAAAGGTCTCCGCACAAATGAAGTTTATTTCAACAATAACAATGCGTTTCGAACACTTTGTGTTCATCATCAGGAAGACACCAAAGGATGTGGTGCTGAAGGGTTGGTCCAGTGAAAACAACTCAAGAGTTGTTTTACATCAACCTTCAAAGAGTTGTTTTCACAGGACCAATCCTTCAGCACCACATCCTTGGTGTCTTCCTGATGATGAACACAAAGTGTTCGAAACGCATTGTTATTGTTGAAATAAACTTCATTTGTGCGGAGACCTTTCTTTGTTTATCCATTTTACCTCAGAAAAATTAATACTAAATTTAAATGACAGTTAAGTTAATCTACAAATGAATAGAAATAAATATATGAAAACATTATTAATTTCTTTTTAAACTCAAATACAATGAAACTGTTCAGGTTGATAGCCAGATGTAATATATATATATGAATAATCATATATTGATTATTCAATATTGACACTACTTTTTTCCTGTCTACTTACGTTGTATTGGTGTTGTTTTACACTTGTCTTTAATGATTTACCAGTTTGACCAATATAAATTTTATGGTAATTTTGGCACGGAATTTTATAAAAACCACCGGACTCCAATTCCCTAGCAGAGTTTTTTTTATTAACATATTACCCACGTTATTACGATTAGAAAACACTATATTAAAATCAAGTTGTTTGGCTAGTCTTGGAAGTGGTCCAATGACTCCTGATATGGAATTTGTCATAGTCAGAGTTAATTGTAGTAGTTTTTTTTTTATGTAATTTAACTCATAATATATCAAGTTACTGATTTTGCAAATTTCTCCACAGGTTGTTTAAATAGCAATTCAAAAGATATTAAAGTTGCATTTTAAGTTTTATTTTTATAATTTTTATTTTACTATAAGTAAAGTATAGGGATCGTGAAAAAATTCGATCTCGAGATTTTAATGGAATTATATGTTTTGAGGTCCCAAAAGTCGTTTTATGATGTTTTTGCGATGATGTCTGTGTGTGTATGTGTGGGTGGGTGAGTGTGTTAGTATTGCTTGTTATCACACTACGGCCCATAATCTTTGATGGATCAAGTTGATATTTTACATAAAAATGGGCCTCATAGTGTAGATCAGTGTTTCCCAAACTTTTTCGAGCGACCGCCCATTTGGGTCCCTAAACCTATACCCAACACTCCTAAATAATCAGAATCTTAGACTAAATAACGAAATAAGTAACATTTTAATAATTAAATTAATATAATGAATCATCGAATATTTATTTATGATCCAATATATATGTATTGTTTCAAAGCATATTTATGCAAAAGAATGAATACACAATGAAAGAAAATTAGATGAGAATATACTATCTATTAAGATAAAAATAAATTATCAAAACAAATAATTTAAGAAACCTTTTCCTAGAAGTTTACATGTGGTGTTTTCACTTAAATATAAAAATTATATTGCATGAACATTTTCAATTTATGGAAATAGAATCCCCAACTCCTTTTTGCATTAGCGCCCCCCGATATCAAAGCACCGCCCACTTTGGGAAACACTGGTGTAGATGATCCCTATTGTTTGTGAAGAATCATGCATGACGGGAGTTACTTTTTTTGCCAAAAACCGGTTTATAGAAAACATTTTTTTCTCCTAAACTGCTTATTTTTTTTTTTTTAAATAATTTATGACTTTATGAGCTTTACTTTATTATAACTTCACTCTGCTGATGAATAATCACTCACAACTGTTAGACAGACCATCAGAGCTTGGAATGTTTGATAGCTGTGCGTAAGTACACAAGTCTGAATACATTACTAGTGGTAGAATGGATTCTCCATATAACCTCACTCTCATCGTTTCATAAAATCAATGTTGATCCCAACAAACAAGAATGTCAGTAAATGATGCAGATCAGTTAAACTATCCAATATACAGGTATTTACAAAGGTATTTGTGCTTTTATAGACTGTACTCAAATGAGGAATTCCTGAGGATTCCCTATATATATGTATATATATATATATATATATATATATATATTCAAGAAATCATATATATATATATTCAAGAAACCATATATATATATCCGTACTTCAAGAAACCCTACTTTTTTTCCCTTCCGAATAGCATAAATTATCATCGGGATATCGGTAATTCATTATTGTGGTTTGATCATATATATATATATATATATATATATATATATATATATATATTCAAGAAATCATATATATATATATATTCAAGAAACCATATATATATATCCGTACTTCAAGAAACCCTACTTTTTTTCCCTTCCGAATAGCATAAATTATCATCGGGATATCGGTAATTCACAATAAGGAATGAGACCGATAATTCCAATTTCGTTACCTTGTAGCAAATTATACCTATTTTTTTTTGTTCATTATAAACTTATGTATAATAATAGTGTTTATTTAAATTAAATGTATAGTATGTTAAAGTAAATGAAATTGAGATAGCCTAGAACTTCTAGAAAGTTTTAGTGAGGTTATGTATATGGTACGTCTTGGCATGCTGTCAACTACTTAGCCTACCCTACTTTCAATTAGGCTACCACTTGCCAGAGTTACCAATTTCTAGACTTTTCTGTTTTCGAACCTTTCTCGGTCTCTACTAGTACGCTAATTCGAGGGTCGAGTGTATTTAGCATTTTATCAGTTTCTAGATGTTCTTTGTGCTGACTCATAAGAATTAAATGATATCTATTACTAATTTGCGTTACTACTGACTCATATTAATTAATTGATAATTAAATGACATCTATTACTAATTTGCGTTACTACTGACACATATTAGTTAATTCTAACGTAGTGCAATCAGTTATTATGTGGTATTTACTCATTGTAAGGTAAAAAGCTAATGAAATGGTCTCCACATATAGAATTTAATGGTATAAACAACGTCTGAGTTGTACCACAGACACTCACCCTTAGTTAATGCCTGAGGAAGAACACTACGTGTTCGAAACGCGTTGTTTATACCATTAAATTTTTATATGTGGAGATTATTTCATTAACTTTTTACCCTACAATCATATTAATTAATTGATAATTAAATGACATCTATAAAGACACTTATTTCTTTGTGCTACTCATATTAATTAATTGATAATTAAATGACATCTATAAAGGCACTTAATTTCTTTATGCTGACTCATATTAATTAATTGATAATTAATATGACATCTATAAAGGTTGCATAACTAATATCAAATTTATTATTTACATCTATGCTTTACTACTCTTATGTTTAATATCTGTACCAACTTAACTTAAGAGTCCTTTAAAAGTTAAAAGAACTTTAAAAAGAACTTAAGTTTAACGTAACAGACTATAACTGTTGACTGTTTAAAAAGTTATTTAAACTATTGAAGACTTATTTTTTTCAATCTTTGAAAAGATAGAGGGAGTTTCACACTCAGGTTTCATGCCTCCGGTCATTTACCAGAGTAGAAGATATAACCTGAAGAAGAACACTAAGTGATCGAAACATGTTGGTACGTTTTAGCATGCTTTGTCAACCACTTAGCCCCTACCCAACCCACCATTAGGTTACCTACCACACACCAGTGTTGTGTATTTTTCGTTTTTCTGTTTCCAAACATGTTTTGGTCTCCTAGAAGTACGGAAATTCGAGGTTGTATTCATGCTAAGCTTCCTATAATCCTCAGAACTCCTTCAATCCTTCCTAAATCCCTTTTTCAATAACATCCTCCACATTCCAGGTAAATAACAAAAAATCTTTGTTATTTACAAATTTTTTCATATTTTATTATATAAACATGGGGTAGTAATGGAGTGATTAAGCGCCTCTAATAGCCTCTAACACTCAACTCCGACTTTCGGCCTTCCCGAGGATACCCTGTTAACCTGCTATATGCAGGGACAAACGAAAGAGGAGGAGAAGGTGATCAGGGGCTGGGTCTGACCACCTTCGTTTCACAACCTTCCTAATCCCCAAATCCCCTCCTTTTATCCCAGCCCCCATCTAAGGTGTTATGTCATCTGTGGCGAAGGATGGATAATACAGGGGTTACTGTATTATGAACGGAACCTCAAGGGCACCAGGCGACCCCCTTGAGTAAATAGCCTTATTCCGGTATGCGGTGCTCTGCCGGAGCGGACAAAATACCACCGATAGACCTTCAGGGATTTTCCCCTGTATGATAGTAAAGGAAGTCCGGAGACCATCCTCCGGAAGCGCAGAAGGTCCAAAAGCGCTAACTAGTGGGAACCAACCTCCCACAAGTGGACCTAAGGACCCGACAAAGGAGAAAGTAAGTTACTTTCTCTCGAAACATAGGGAGCCTGTATGGACATTATCAATGACGGTTTGTGCAGATTCTGCAAAGAAGAGGAAGAAAGACCGTTGCACCTTCTGACTGACTGTAAGACAACTTTACTGCACAGAGGTAGGTGCTTCCGAACACTCAACAAAACCATAGAAAAACTTTTACGTTGGAACCAGCAAAAGTGCTGAGCTTCTTGGAGGCATTGAAGCTAACAGCTGGGGTACTTTAGTACAGGAGGGGGGTAGTACAATAGTTTTTTTTTTAAGAAGCACTGCTATAGTCACCCTAAAAAAAAATTATATTAACATGCTTTGTTAAGATTCATTTTTAATTAATCCACTGTTTCATACTATTTTCTTTTCTCAAAGACTTCAATAGTGCTATTCATCATTGAATTAATTAAGATATCAACCGTCATTCCTCGTCTATCGCTGGTGAAGTCGCTCGACCGGTTTCGCAATGGCTGCATCATCAATGGGACAATTGAATTAATTGTCATGTAATTTATTCTTATATTATTAAGGCTCATGGATATGTTTTATTTCAGATCTAAACCTGAAGAAGAACACTTGGTGTTCGAAACGCGCTGTTTTTTTTGGAGACTTGTATTTGAAATTCCTCATAAGTAAATACTTCAATATAACCGATTAAACAAGGTAATGACGAAATAAAAATATATTTCTTTTTTCATTAAAGAATACGTAGGATAGCCATAAAAGAAAACGAATAATAAAGTATTACAATTTAATATTCAAAAAACAGTACAAAACATTTACAAAAAGAAATAATAAAAAAAAGTATTGGCAGTTGAAAAATATGTAAAATGATTCGATGAAGCCTTTCGATGGATGTTATTCTTTAGCAAGAGCATCAAATATCGACTGCATGATGCTTTTCTGAAGCGATAGCTGATGATTGAAGGGAAGCATTTTGACATAGTGGGCCATGCTGTTGAAGAACAGGTCGACAGGGTGGCAATCATCAGGTGAGCAGGGACTTTTACTGTTTCGCCGACAGGAGTCACTGCTGCAGCTGTTCCTCCGCTCGACGATGGAAGCACCATTCCGTAAGGGACTGTCCATGTCCATGCGTTCATGCCTACAGCATCAAAATATCTTTAATCTCAACCATTATATATATATATCATCAAACCACAATATGAAATGTGAAAACAAGACTAAGATAGATCTTTCAACCGTAACAAGCGGTCTTCGTCAAAGTCAAACTACGTCTTGTTACGATTGAAACATCTTAGTCTTGTTTTCCCATTTTCTTATTGTGGTTTGATCATTGATTGTTATTTCACGTGTTTATGTGAAATCTTTTTTTATATATATCATCAAACCACAATACGAAATGGGAAAACAAGACTAAGATCTTTCAACCGTAACAGGCGGTCTTCGTCAGAATCAAAAACCCAACTGAGTTTTTGGGAACCAGATCAGTTGGGTTTTTGACTCTGATGAAGACCGCTTGTTACGGTTGAAAGATCTTAGTCTTGTTTTCCCATTTCTTATTGTGGTTTGATCATTGATTGTTATTTCACGTGTTTATGTGAAATCTTTATATATATATATATATATATATATAATAAATTCAAAACGAAGGAAACACACAGAAAGACACAGACATAACTCACATCGATATTTCGACCATCGTCGTCATCAGGAGGTGTGAAGAACGAAGAGCGAAGAGTCCCGCAGGAAGACAGGGCGGTACCGCCCTGTCTTACTGCGGACTCTTCGCTCTTCACACCTCCTGATGACGACGATGGTCGAAATATCGATGTGAGTTATGTCTGTGTGTTTCCTTCGTTTTGAATTTATTTTATTTTAAAAAAGTCCGCTGGACCGTTTCTTTTAATTGTGGTATATATATATAATATATATATATATATATATATAATCTAGGAGGTGTCAGAGCTTATTTTTCTTCATTGTGATTCTTCCTACGACATTTTGTCTCATATACATATCTTAGGTGTTGCTGTTCTGAATACTGGGCCGTGACTGAGTGTCGGCTTGGCGAGTAGCTGGTGGTTGGTCACCTAGTAGCTGCAGTGTGCGTGAAACCCCCGTGTGTTGACGATTAATTAATGGGTTGTGCTTCATGATTTTCATGGCTTCATATATATGAAGCCATGAAAATCATGAAGCACAACCCATTAATTAATCGTCAACACACGGGGGTTTCACGCACACTGCAGCTACTAGGTGACCAACCACCAGCTACTCGCCAAGCCGACACTCAGTCACGGCCCAGTATTCAGAACAGCAACACCTAAGATATGTATATGAGACAAAATGTCGTAGGAAGAATCACAATGAAGAAAAATAAGCTCTGACACCTCCTAGATTATATAAAGAAGAGTAAATAAATAAATAAATATATAATATATATATATATATATATATATATATATATAAACGAAGATAGTACACAGGTAGAAAAAGGAATAACAACTCACTTCTATATTTTTTTGTACAATCAGGAGGCGAAGAGTTCCGCAGGAAGGCAGGGTGGGAACTCCTGTACTCCCCTTAAGTCGCATTCCTGCCTTCCTGCAGGACCCTTCGCCTCCTGATGACGACGATCGTCGAAATATAGAAGTGAGTTATTCCTTTGTTTACACAAAGCACGACACAGAAAAAGGAATAAAAAGTACACTTACAGAATTCTCATTATTTCGAACTGTTGTTCGTCATCAGGAGTAGACTAGAAGAGAGGACGAAGTGAGAGAGATGTCCCCACTTTGAAGGACTCACTTCATCCTCTCTTCTAGTCTACTCCTGATGACGAACAACAGTTCGAAATTTGAGAATTTGTAAGTATGTTTTTTATTCTTTTTTTCTGTATCGTGCTTTGTGTAATTTAAAGTTGAGTAGCCCTTGTAGATCGTTTCTTAAATTTAGTTTTATATATATATATATGATGATATTTTTTTTGAGGGTTGAGGTCTAATGATTTGAAAATATTTCTTTTGCCGACGTTTCGACATATATTTATGTCATCTTCAGGGCTTCGAAATCGGTTTCTATTGCAGCATACCTTCATTTACTAAATTACATGATTAACACATGCAGGCTACTGTCTATGTTTGTTTGGTGGTTTTGAGTAATTGAGTAAAGGAAGGTATGCTGTTACAGAAACATATTTCCAAGTCCTGAAGATGACATAAATATATGTCGAAACGTCGGCAAAAGAACTAGCTTCAAATCATTAGACTTCAACCCTAAAAAAAAAAAAAAAAAAAAAAAAAAATTACATCATATAAATATTGGGTCAAGAAAACAAATCATTATATATAAAATCCTTTAACCTAGGGGGAGTTATTAATCTCAAATTTGACAAAAAACTGGTCGTAAATAGCTAAGTTTTATGAGAAATACTTTAAAAACTGAACACTGACTGGTGACTGGATGTAGCAGGATGGTTGGGGTTATTCCAGCGTTCTTTGATTCCAGATGTTTTAGAATCTTCTGGGCATGTTGAGCCATTTTTCAAGATTGATCTTAGATTCTTTGATGTTTCTGGGAAGACGTAGTACTGTACCTTGCAGTCTCGATCTAGAAATATATTCCCAATTCATTTCACATACATTATTTATTAATTGTTATTTTATATGAAGAAATACACTCAACACTAATTATTGTTTATATTAAATGCAGTGATACTTTGGTTCATAGAAAAGTACTCGGAAAGATACTTTAGTTTCCGTTCCGAAAATCAACCTCGTTTGTAAAAAAATAATCAATTTTATCCATAAAAAATAATCCAAATGTCCCTAATCCGTTCAAAGATATTCAAAAACTGTGTTCCAAAAGCAGATTTTTAACTCAGGTTGACGATAATTTTGGACATATTTAAGATGCAATCTATAAACAAAACAAGAACAATTAAAACAAATTAAGTTGTAAATTCGTACCTTTGAAGAGGTCAGATGTTGACATATGTAAGTACTGGCAGAGGGAAAAATTAATATCTTATGTAATAAACATGTAATGTAAAGTATGTTATGCAACAAATGCGGAGCATATTAGAAATATAATAACTCCCTCATGGTAGGTTTTTTTTTTATTATTATTGTTTAAACCGATCCCCCAGCGGTTAATAACGTCAGCCGTTTACTGTGTTTTCGTGTTATCGGTGATTCTACATTGGCAGTCCTAAATTTTTACTTAATTCAAGTGTATTTCGAGTAGAGGGATCTTTAACGAGTACCTGACATCGTACAGGCTCAGGACTGACGGTTTAACGTTCTTTTCTTAACCGATGTACGCAAATTTATTCACTTTCCGTGTGAATAAACCCGAGGGCTAGATGGGGATCGAACCCCGGACTACCAGACCAAAGGCGACTATGTTAACCACTTAGCAACCTGGTAACCTTCATGGCAGGGTTACTATCCGTGAGAAGAAAAATAGCAGAGGGACAGGATGTTTTTGCATGGAGAGGAGGGGGGAGGGGTCCCCTTATATAAGAGCTTCAGGTTCGAATTCCAATACAAAAATAAATCTTTTTTTGTTTGTTTGTTTTTGTTTGAAATCGGAATTGTAAAATGTTTGAGACGTTCGAAAACCGAAGTACTTCCGCACATCGTAGGGAAGTACATCGATACGCCGCCTTGGCGGCGCCACTGATGAGACTTTTAAGACTTTTTGTTTGTTTTCAATATATTTCCCGCGCTTGCGCGCCAGTTACACACGCTGTCATGCTGTAAAAGACTGGCAAAACCGTTTTTTTTTTTTTTTGGTATACATCTCCAATTGATTCCTCTACTTGATATAATTACATTCATCTCATATTATGGACCAGTAAAAAGTTTTAAAATACTAAACAAATTAATGTTGCTGGTACTTTTTAAAGGGTTATCTAGTCCAAGGGTCTTCAACCGGTGGAGGAGGTCGAAAAAGGGTTCAACAGGGGTCACGAAATGTTTGAAATTGTTTATTTTTAAATAGAAAATAAAAGATTAAATTAAATAAATAATTTATTTATTATTATTGTGGCACAGCAATCACTATATCACTATAAGTAAAGTATAGTGATCGTGAAAAAAATCGATCTCGAGATTTTGACGGAATTATATGTTTTGAGGTCCCAAAAGTCGTTTTATGAAGTTTTTTCGAGATAGTCTGTATGTGTGTGGGTGGGTGAGTGTGTTAGCATTGCTTGTTACCACCCTACGGTCCAGAATCTTTGATAGATCAAGTTGATATTTTACACAAAAATGGGGCTCATAGTGTAGATGGATGATCCCTATTGTTTGGGAAGATTTATGCATGACGGGAAACTCACTTTTTTTTTTATTTGTTGTTAATTTTTATTTGTTATTTTTTATTCTTACTAAAGAGATGAGAATAAAATTTGGCGTCAAAAATGCGTCGCGATCTAAAAAAAGGTTGAACATCCCTGCTCTAGTCAAAAAAATCGAGTTTGTCTTCTTTAAAACTATAAAATTTAACATTACAAGAATTTCTGTAACTGCATCAGATGTTGTTTTTAGCATCTTTTAAAAAATGAATCATACATATGAATCGAGGGTTATTATAATAAGTCATCAAGAAAAGTAATGTTTATTTCTAACGAAGTGCAATCAGTTATTATGTGGTATTTACTCATTGTATAGTAAAAAGCTAAATGAATTGGTCTCTACATATAAAAATTTAATCGTATAAACAACGCGTTTCGAACACCTAGGGAAGAACACTACGTGTTCGAAACGCGTTGTTTATACGATTAAATTTTTGATTTGTGGAGACCATTTGGTTAGCTTTTTACTCTACAATAATGTTTATTTCATCATTAAGGAATTAAAAAAAAACAATAACATACGTTATTGTTTAAAAACCCAATCAGTGTTGCCAACTTATGATTGGCAGGGATTGGAGTGAGACAGGGGGGGAGGAGGATAAAGAAAGAAGAAGAAGAAGAAATGATGTGTTACGCAATCAGTCACCGGGGGGGGGGGGGGGGGGGGGGGGGGGGATAAAGAAAGAAGAAGAAATGACGTGTTACGCAATCAGCTATTCCTTCATAGTGGCAAAAATATCTATTTTCAGGGGTGGGGGGGGGGGGGGACGACTATTAAATAACGTTACAGTCGCTTTTATTTTTCATTCCATACATATTAAATTGTCATCACTTTTAATAAACACCTTTCTTCTATTCATTATATTGATATCAACTTCTTCTGCAAGTCATTCTTCTGATAGCTCCTTCAGCAGTTATATACATACAGCCCTGTTTTCTTATTTAAAAAAAAATAAAAAAGTTGTTTCGTTTTTAACACAGATTTTTATTTAGAAATACAAATAGAATTCGTATAGAGCAAGATCAGCAGAATAAGGCGGACTATATAACAGTAGGATACTGTTTTTTTGATAGAAAACCTCTTAACTGTACGGAATGCGAGAGAGTGCATTAAAGTACTCAAGGATTCATAACTTTGTGTGTTTTTTTTTAATGATTCGGGTCGTGTTTTTGCTTATTCACGCACACAAGTTAGTGATTGTGAACTGAAGCTACACAATGCTATGAATATAGAAGAAAATAAACTTGTTATAGCTAAAAAAAAACTCATTAGCTACTAAAAATATAACAACTTGTTTTTGCTACCAAAATATAAGAAAACCATTAAAAATAAATAATAAAACCAAATATACGAGAAATTTATTATTAGATACCAAAAAAGAAGAAACTTTGTTATTAGCTATAAAAAAGTTATTAGCTACTAAAAATATAGCAACCTTGTTTTAGCTACCAAAATATAAGAAAACCATTAAAAATTAATAATAATAACAAAAATACAAGAAATTTATTATTAAATACCAAAAATAAGAAACTTTTTTTTATTGGCTATAAAAAAGTTATTAGCTACTAAAAATATAGCAACCTTGTTTTAGCTACCAAAATGGAAGAAAACCATTAAAAATAAATAATAAAACCAAAAATTCAAGAAATTTATTATTAGATACCAAAAAATAAGAAACTTGTTTATTATCTATAAAAAACTTATTAGTTGCCAAAAAATTATAAACAATAGGGTATTAAATTTGATGATAAGGAGGATGTGTTTGATGAGTGTTCACCGTTAGCTATATTGGTTAGCTATATATGAACTGTGATAAACGTCCAAACCACAATAAAAAATGAGAAAAAAGACTAAGATCGTTCAACCGTAACAAATGGTCTTCTTCAGAGTCAAATAATATTTGATGTTGATGATTTGATTTGATGATGTTTTTCAAATAATATCAAAAAAAAAACTGTGATAAATGCAAATATAAATGACTTAGATACTTTAAACTAAATTCAATTGATAAAAGAATGATAATAAAAAAAAACTTGTATAGATAAAACCTTTTTCGGGGAACAAAAGTTTTCGTAGATAGATAAATCGAAAATTTTTATTAATAAATCAAAAACTCCTTCCAAATAAAAAATATCAATTGAAGACGTGACAAAATTAATATTATCAAAAATGACAAGAAATGTAAGAATAATATATCTACTCAATGAAAAGGTGACGAGGCGAAAAGCGAGTCCTTGTAAATCTACAGTTAAATCCAATCTAGTGGAAATGTGGTAAAAAAAACTGATTTTTTTTTCAGTAATTTGTTGACTGTTATTGATTAGGTTGAAAACCCTTCATTTTTTGTTTGTATTATTTATATTATTAATACAGTAAACCGTCATACCTCGTACGATGATCTTGGAGTCGTTGGAGCGCTTTCGGACGTTGTCCATCTTCAATCACAACTAACCTACTGTGTAGTTTACTGGACTAATGGAGTAGGTTAGTTGCGATTGAAGATGAACAACGTCCGAAAGCGTTCCAACGACTCCAACATCATCTTACGAGGTATGACAGTTTGACGTATTAATAATATAAATCATACTAACCTCAGTGGTAATAATAATATGCATTTTTTTTTATTGTTGATATTACTTGAAGAAGAGCACTGTGTTTTCGAAACGTGATGTATTAATCTAAGTAGTTTATGTTGAGACTACTTAGGTTAGGTTGCTGTGGTAGTCCGAAGAGAGAGCACACATTGGACGAACATTGGCCCTTTGTGATTCCACACATATTACATTCTATTCTATTGGGAGTCCTAAATTTTGCCTAACTCAAGTATATTTAGAATAGGGATCTTTAACAAGTACCTGAACCGCTCTAGTGGGGCCATGCAGCTCTACCACAAACTGCATCGGCTTCCACAGGTTCTTTGAACCAGGGGCTATAAAGGCTACTGACCTTACATGTAGCTAAGCAGGTTTAGTAGGACCTTTGGTCCGGAGTTAGATTCGAAACTCTTAATGTAAGTCGGTACTACGGGCGGCGGAGGACCATGAAGATTTTCTCTCTCCATCCTGACAACTGAGGTTGGACTTGTAGTAGCTGTTGGTTCTCACCAAAGTAGGGTAGAACCTTGTGGTCGCTGTGTAAGAAGCAGTAACTTCTTGGGAGGATGCCTTCTTAGTATGCCGGGAAGCTAGAGACACCAAACCCTTACCAGTGGTAACGGGCCTTGAACTCATCTGATTGGACTGGACAACTGGTACTTGCCTAGTAGAGGCTCTAGACTTGAGCTCAGAGTGGGGACGATTAGATACCACCCCTTCAATCCCTTACATATTCAGTTCTCATAACTAGCACAGACCAGGTGTGTTTAGCCAACGAGAGGTTTTAGTATTGAACACCGGATCTACCAGCCCAGAGGCAAGCACGTTACCACTAGGCTACCCTTATGTCGAGACATACTATATATACACGTACATCCCAAGAATGAGTACACACCACATTGCGACTTCCTATACAAGAAATGAATTAGTATAGATAAGTTTGCTGTGAGGAGACTCTTGCATGTCTTATCTTTGGTATCGGACTCCTAGTGGCTATTTCCTATACAAGAAATGAATTAGTATAGATAAGTTTGCTGTGAGGAGACTCTTGCATGTCTCATCTTTGGTATCGGACTCCTAGTGGCTATTTCCTATACAAGAAATGAATTAGTATAGATAAGTTTGCTGTGAGGAGACTCTTGCATGTCTCATCTTTGGTATCGGACTCCTAGTGGCTATTTCCTATACAAGAAATGAATTAGTATAGATAAGTTTGCCTGTGAGGAGACTCTTGCATGTCTCATCTTTGGTATCGGACTCCTAGTGGCTATTTCCTATACAAGAAATGAATTAGTATAGATAAGTTTGCTGTGAGGAGACTCTTGCATGTCTCATCTTTGGTATCGGACTCCTAGTGGCTATTTCCTATACAAGAAATGAATTAGTATAGATAAGTTTGCTGTGAGGAGACTCTTGCATGTCTCATCTTTGTTATCGGACTCCTAGTGGCTATTTCCTATACAAGAAATGAATTAGTATAGATAAGTTTGCTGTGAGGAGACTCTTGTAGGCTTCCCCATGTCTCATCTTTCTTATCGGACTCCTAGTGGCTATTTCCTATACAAGAAATGAATTAGTATACATAAGTTTGCTGTGAGGAGACTCTTGTAAACTTCCCGATGTCTCATCTTTGGTATCGGACTCCTAGTGGCTCTTTCCTATAAACAAATGAACTAGTATAGATAAGTTTGCTATGAGGAGAGTCTTGCATGTCTCATCTTTGGTATCGGACTCCTAGTGGCTCTTTCCTATAAACAAATGAACTAGTATAGATAAGTTTGCTATGAGGAGAGTCTTGCATGTCTCATCTTTGGTATTGGACTCCTAGTGGCTATTTCCTATACAACAAATGAATTAGTATACATAAGTTTGCTCTGAGGAGACTCTTGTAAACTTCCCCATGTCTCATCTTTGGTATCGGACTCCTAGTGACTCTTTCCTAAAAACAAATGAATCAGTATACATAAGTTTCAGTTCCGAGGCTCTTGTAAGATTTCCCATGTCTCATCTTTGGTATTGGACTCCTAGTGGCTATTTCCTCACCCAGGAATAGTAAGACTTCCATTGTTGTAGAAGGGAGTTCCCAAGTATGAGAAGCAATGTTTTCTTGCGAAACTGTCTGCAGACAATCAACAGAATGATGAGACATCAACAAAGACAACACAGTCTTCAAAACATACCATGCTACACAAATATTTAACCAAAACTATTCGACCAATTCCAGACACTAGTTTTCAGAAGCTTATTTCTTCTATCAACAATCCAAATACCCATCAATGTAAGACAAACTTAAACACTTGATAATATAAAATATTTCTTTCCTTATAATTTGTTTAACATATGTTGGCTTAGTTGTTACAAAGAAACACACACACACACACACACACACACCTGAAGAACATCACATTTCTTAAAATCAAACAAACAACATTGATTTGCCAAACAAAATACCAGTCATATTATTAAATTAAACAAATTAAAAACCTTTCCAAATGTAGACGAATCTGCAAAAGAGCGTTTACTATTAAAAATATTCGATTTTAATATTATCTATTATCATAGTAAAAATTCAATTAGGTAGAATTACTTACCTTTTGCGAAGGCCGGAGGTAGCTGCGGTCTTGCAAGTGGTATAATAAATAACAATGACTTGGCAATTATTATTGGGAGGATACGAGATGTTTACGAAGGATTCCTCCTCTTTTGACCTGTTACTCTTCAAACTATTTTTTTTATTTTAGTTGTTGTTATTAAAGAAATAATAAATTTAAAAACTATTTATGTCAGTCAGAAAAGTTTTATTATTGATGTTCAAAAATTATATTTTGAATCTAAACAACATATTAAGGACTGAAACCCTTCAGTAATCACCCTCAATTGGAGCCAGGGTGGCTCAGTGGCTTGCATGCTCGCCTCTGGACTGGTAGATCCGGGGTTCAATACCTACTCTGGCCCAACAGAGAAACCTTCATTAACGCAAGAGATATATTCTAATAAGTACCAATTTTGGAGTAGTAGTGGAGTGATTAAGCGCCTCTAATATCCTCTAACACTCAACTCTTGACTTTCGGCCTTCAAGAGGCTACCCTGTTAACCTGCTATATGCAGGGACAAATGAAAGAGGAGGAGAAGGTGATAAGGGGCTGGGACTGACCACCTTCATTTCACAATCCTTCTTAATACCCAAATCCCCTCCTTTTATCTCAGCTCCAATCTAAGGTGTTATGCGATCCGTGCCGAAGGATGGATGATACAGGTGTTATGTATTATGAACCGAGCCTCAAGGGTACCAGGCGACCCCTTGAGTAAATAGCCTTACTCCAGTATGCGGTGCTCTGCCGGAGCGGACAAAATACCAACGATAGAGCTTCAGGGATTTTCATCTGAAAGGAGAAGAAAGTCCGGAGACCATCCTCCGGAAGCGCAGACGGATCAAAAGCGCTAACTAGTGGGAGCCAACCTCCCACAAGTGCACCTGAGGACCCGAAGAAGACCGTATCGAAGAAGCAGAAAGGAAGTTACTTTCTTCTGAAACGTAGGGAGCCTGAATGGGCATTATCAATGACGGTTTGTACAGATTCTGCAAAGAAGAGGAAGAAACATCGTTGCACTTGCTGACTGACTGTAAGGCAACTTTGCTGCACAGAGGTAGGTGCTTCGCGACACTCAACAAAACCATAGAGAAAACTATTACCGCTGGAACCAGTAAAAGTGCTGAGCTTCTTGGAGGCCTTGAAGCTAACTGCTGGGGTACTTTAGTACAGGAGGGGGGTAGTATAATAGTTTTTTTTTAAGTCGCAGTGATGTAGTTACCCACAAATAATAATAAGTACCAATTTTGGGGCCAGGGTAGCTCAGTTGCTGACATGCTCGCCTCTGGACTGACAGATCCTGGGTTGTTACCCACTCCGGCACAACAGTAATTACAGATGAACCCTCATTAACGCAAGAGATTCATTCCAGTATGTGCTAACGTTGGGGCCAGAGTAGCCTAGTGGCTTACATGCTCGCCTTTGAACTGGTAGATCCTAGGTTCAATACCTACTATGGCCCAACAGGCATAACAGAGAGACCTTCATCAACGCAGGTGGTACATTCCAGTGGACACCAACCCCTGGGGCTACAGTGTTTCACACGGAAAGTGAAAAAAAAAAAATCTGATCCCTCAGTCCAGAGCCTGTAATATGTCAGATACTCATTAAAGAACCCTACTCTAAATACACTGGAGTTAGTAAAAATGTAAGACCCCCAATGCACTATGTTCATTGTGTGGTATCGCATAGAGCCAATGTTAATACTATGTGTATTCTCTTGTGGGACTTCCACTGCAACCTAACCTAACTACCAGTGTCAAAAGAGTTCCTCTTAACTAGTAAAGGACATAACCATTCTTCTACTAAGATCAAACTTAGTGAACACTAAGATCACTTAGCGTTCTTCTTCAGGTTACATCTTCTACTCGGTGGTAAATGACGGAGGCATGAAACATGAGTGTGAAACTCCCTCTATCTTTTCAAGCATTAAAAGAAATAAGTCTTCAATAGTTTAAATAACTTTTAAACAGTCAACAGTTATAGTCTGTCACGTTAAACTTAAGTTCTTTTTAAAGTTCTTTTAACTTTTAAAGTACTCTTAAGTTAAGTTGGTACAGATATTAAATATAAGAGTAGAAAAGCATAGATGTAAATACTAAATTTGATATTACTCGTAGTGATGCAACCTTTATAGATGTCATTTAATTATCAATTAATTAATATGATTGTAGGGTAAAAAGCTAATGAAATGGTCTCCACATATAAAAATTTAATGGTATAAACAACGCGTTTCGAACATGGAGTGTTCTTCCTCAGGCATTAACAACTGCAGTTGTACCACAGACGTTGTTTAACCATTAAATTCTATATATGGAGATATTTCATTAGCTTTTTACCCTACAATTAGTAAATACCACATAATAACTGATTGCACTACGTTAGAATTAATTAATATGAGTCAGCACAAAGAAATTAAGTGCCTTTATAGATGTCATTTAATTAACAATTAATTAATACGAGTCAGTAGTAACGCAAATTAGTAATAGATATCATTTAATTCTTATGAGTCAGCACAAAGAACTTCTAGAAACTGACAAAATGCTAAATACACTCGACCCTCGAATTACCGTACTAATAGAGACCGAGAAAGATTCGAAAACAGAAAAGTCCAGAAATTGGTAACTCTGGCAAGTGGTAGCCTAATTGAAAGTAGGGTAGGCTAAGTGGTTGACAGCATGCCAAGACGTACTATATACATAACCTCACTAAAACTTTCTAGAAGTTCTAGGCTATCTCAATTTCATTTACTTTAACACACAACACATTTAATTTAAATAAACATAATAATTAATACATAATAAACTTTCTAATGAACAAAAAATGCCTTGCCTAACTATTAACAGCAGGCTAAGACGTACCATAGGATACATAACCTAGCCTCAACACAGTTTAGTATGGTTAGACCGAATGAATACTGTTAATGGCCGATTTGAAATGATTTGAATGAAATTGGAGTAGCGTAGGCTTATAAGAATGGAGGATAGCTAGGCTGTTCTCTGCCTCACCTTGCCTTAAATCACAATCACAATCAAATACAGGTGGATACAGTTAGTTTACGTTTATTAGACATTAAAATACGTAATAATACTATTATTTATGCATAATAAATGTATAATTTGTTTAAAATAACGAAATTGGAGTAGCCTAGGCTACTCAATCACACTCTGCTGCTCTCTCATTGTGAATTACCAATACCCGAATAATAATTTATGCTGTTCAGAAGAAAAAAAAAGTTCGGAAACTTGAAAGTACGAAAAATCAAGAATCAAGTGCATATATTGGTTATTTCACCTTTGAATTTGGTCTTTAAATAAATATTGCTAATCTTCAATCACTGATTAATTATAATTTAATAAAACACGTATTTATAATTAGATAATCTGGCGGCTGCATCAGATTTTTTTCTTTTTTATTTATTTATTAACTAGCTGTCAGCGAAGTTCATACCTCGTAAACAGTATTACGTTTACCTTAATTTACTCACTTAATTTACAATTTAATTATTACCATAATAGCAGATTTATCAGGCGGTGTCTGTAGGTTTATCTTAACCTACAAATACTGAATTCGAACAAAAATAAAAAAGAATATTCTACAAAGCATAATAGTTATTATTAATATTGATTCTGCTTTTCGATCATTGATTCTTAAAATCAGAATAGCTTTCTTGAGGATTTGGTCCAAAGAATTAGCTATTCCTGATTATAAGTCGACGTTTTGCCGAAAATTGTTCAACATTTTCAACGATTTTTTTTGAAGGAAAAAACTTTTTAATTTATCTGCATTTATCTACATAACAGAATCATAAACAACTGCCATTAGATAAATGCAGCTAAAAATTAATTAAAAAGAAACCATAAATTAAAATTAATATATAATTAATAAAAATTTTAATTTAAAAATTAAAAAGTTTTCCTTCAAAAAAGGCCTTGAAAATGCCAAAAAATTTTCAACAAAACGTCGGTTTATAATCAGAAATAGTTAATTCCTTAAAACAAATCCTCAAGAAACTTGTTTTGAATAATGTTTATTTTAAAGTATAATAATATTCAATTTATTTTATACAAGTAATTACATCAATATTCAAACCACAGTAAGAAATCAGAGAAAAGATCTTTCAACCGTAACTAGTGGCCTTCGTCAGAGTCAAATCTCAACTTCGGTTGAAAGATCTGAAGTCTTTTTCCTGATTTTTTACTGTGGTTTGGACGTTGATTTTTTATTTCAGGTTTTTATTGTGCAATCTTGTTATCGTAGTAAAGGTATATATATGAAATAGACTATTTGACTTGTCATAATAGAATTAAATGGTAATTAGAGATTGTATGTGCAGTCATAATGACTTATTCATTTCATAATGAATTATAATGCTGCCTAATTATGATGACTTTGATTTGTAGCTGTAATTTAATTACACCAATTAGATATGCCCAATTATCAATTTGCTACAGATCATTAGTAGATAGCAATTAAGACGGACATACAAATACCGTACAAGAGGACATTCCCTTTTATATTTTACATTATTACTGTAGTTTTGACAAAAATTAAGAATTTCTTGTAACTTATTCTGTCAATGTAGAAGTACGATTGATTTAGAATAAAAACGTTGTTCCAGAAAACTGCTTAAAAGGTGACGAAAACACCTAAGTTTTAAAGTGATCTCTCTCAATTCGACCAATAAAAATTAAAAAGTAAAAACAAAAAAAGTCAAAACTACATTACTTACCTTTTTGGAGGTATGCAGAGTCATCTCCGCTTTCCGAATCATCTTCACACTCTTCATCATCTTCTTCGCAATCTACTTCATTCTCGTCTTCTTCTTCACCGCCGTCATTATCATCTTCATCATCTTCTGTAATCTCTCCTTCATCCTCACTATATATATATGTAAAATATTAAAGTCACATATGTATACTCAAAATGACAGCAATGCAGACCTATATCTATAAAAATTTATATGGTTGTTTATATGTTAGTTCATTTATAGATTCTATTAAATGACATCCGAGTGTATTTTAAAGGTGAAGGCACACAAAATTCCACGCAAACGAATATAATAAACTTTAAAACCACTATAAAAAAAAACCGTTTTAAATATATTTAAAATAAATGTATTTTTAATTTGCAAATATTACGTTGAAAAACAACATTGTACACATAAAACATGAAAACAATATCCACGCAAACGAATATAATAAACTTAAAAACCACTTCAAAAAAAATAGTTTAGATGTATTTAAAACAAATTTATTCTTAATTTGCAAATATTACGTTGAAAAATGCGTTTAAAAACAGCATTGTACACATAAAACATGAAAACAATATCCACGCAAAAGAATATAATAAACTTAAAAACCATTTTAAAAAAAAAAAACAGTTTTAGATATACCTATATAAAATAAATTTATTTTTAATTTGCAAATATTACGTTGAAAAATCCGTTTAAAAAAAGTTTTGTACACATAAATCAATATCGACCTCACATACTCATTTTACTATAAAATTTTAACTTTTTTTTTTTGTTTCTACCCCATCTCACACTCCACTGATAGTACAACAATGATTGAGGTATGTTTTTTGCCCTCTCACACTCCACTGATAGTACAACAATGATCGAGGTATTTATTTTTGCAATCTCACACTCCACTGATAGTACAACAATGATTGAGGTATTTTTTTTGCCCTCTCACACTCCACTGATAGTACAACAATGATTGAGGTATTTTTTTTTGCCCTCTAACACTCCACTGATAGTACAACAACAATGATTGAGGTATTTTTTTTTGGGCTCTCACACTCCACTGATAGTACAACAACAATGATTGAGGTATTTTTTTTTGGGCTCTCACACTCCACTGATAGTACAACAACAATGATTGAGGTATTTTTTTTGGCCTCTCACACTCCACTGATAGTACAACAATGATTGAGGTATTTTTTTTGCTCTCTCACACTCCACTGATAGTACAACAATGATTGAGGTATTTTTTTTGCCCTCTCACACTCCACTGATAGTAGAACAATGATTGAGGTATTTTTTTTTGCCTTCTAACACTCCACTGATAGTACAACAACAATGATTGAGGTATTTTTTTTTGCCCTGTCACACTCCACTGATAGTACAACAACAATGATTGAGGTATTTTTTTGCTCTCTCACACTCCACTGATATTACAACCATGATTGAGGTATTTTTTTTGCCCTCTCACACTTCACTGATAGTACAACAACAATGATTGAGGTATTTTTTGGCCTCTCACACTCCACTGATAGTACAACAACGATTGAGGTATTTTTTTTTGCCCTCTCACACTCCACTGATAGTACAACAACAATGATTGAGGTATTTTTTTTGCCTTCTCACACTCCACTGATAGTACAACAATGATTGAGGTATTTTTTTTGCTCTCTCACACTCCACTGATAGTACAACAATGATTGAGGTATTTTTTTTGCCCTCTCACACTCCACTGATAGTAGAACAATGATTGAGGTATTTTTTTTTGCCTTCTCACACTCCACTGATAGTACAACAATGATTGAGGCATATGTTTTGCCTTCTCACACTCCACTGATAGTACAACAATGATTGAGGTATTTTTTTTGCCCTCTCACACTCCACTGATAGTACAACAATGATTGGGTATTTTTTTTGCCCTCTCACACTCCACTGATAGTACAACAATGATTGAGGTATTTTTTTACCCCCTTTCACACTCCACTGATAGAACAACAATGATTGAGGTATTTTTTTTGCCTTCTCACACTCCACTGATAGTACAACAATGATTGAGGCATATGTTTTGCCTTCTCACACTCCACTGATAGTACAACAATGATTGAGGTATTTTTTTGCCCTCTCACACTCCACTGATAGTACAACAATGATTGAGGTATTTTTTTTGCCTTCTCACACTCCACTGATAGTACAACAATGATTGAGGCATATGTTTTGCCTTCTCACACTCCACTGATAGTACAACAATGATTGAGGTATTTTTTTTGCCTTCTCACACTCCACTGATAGTACAACAATGATTGAGGCATATGTTTTGCCTTCTCACAGTCCACTGATAGTACAACAATGTTTGAGGTATTTTTTTTGCCCTCTCACACTCCACTGATAGTACAACAACGATTGAGGCATATGTTTTGCCTTCTCACACTCCACTGATAGTACAACAATGATTGAGGTATTTTTTTTGCCCTCTCACACTCCACTGATAGTACAACAATGATTGAGGCATATGTTTTGCCTTCTCACACTCCACTGATAGTACAACAATGATTGAGGTATTTTTTTTGCCCTCTCACACTCCACTGATAGTACAACAACGATTGAGGCATATGTTTTGCCTTCTCACACTCCACTGATAGTACAACAATGATTGAGGCATATGTTTTGCCTTCTCACACTCCACTGATAGTACAACAATGATTGAGGTATTTTTTTTGCCTTCTCACACTCCACTGATAGTACAACAATGATTGAGGCATATGTTTTGCCTTCTCACACTCCACTGATAGTACAACAATGATTGAGGCATATGTTTTGCCTTCTCACACTCCACTGATAGTACAACAATGATTGAGGTATTTTTTTTGCCTTCTCACACTCCACTGATAGTACAACAATCATTGAGGCATATGTTTTGCCTTCTCACACTCCACTTATAGTACAACAATGATTGAGGTATTTTTTTTGCCTTCTCACACTCCACTGATAGTACAACAATGATTGAGGTATTTTTTTTGCCTTCTCACACTCCACTGATAGTACAACAATGATTGAGGTATTTTTTTTGCCTTCTCACACTCCACTGATAGTACAACAATGATTGAGGCATATGTTTTGCCTTCTCACACTCCACTGATAGTACAACAATGATTGAGGTATTTTTTTTGCCTTCTCACACTCCACTGATAGTACAACAATGATTGAGGTATTTTTTTTGCCCTCTCACACTTCACTGATAGTACAACAACAATGATTGAGGTATTTTTTGGCCTCACACACTCCACTGATAGTACAACAACGATTGAGGTATTTTTTTTTGCCGTCTCACACTCCACTGATAGTACAACAACAATGATTGAGGTATTTTTTTTGCCTTCTCACACTCCACTGATAGTACAACAATGATTGAGGTATTTTTTTACCCCCTTTCACACTCCACTGATAGAACAACAATGATTGAGGTATTTTTTTTGCCTTCTCACACTCCACTGATAGTACAACAATGATTGAGGCATATGCTTTGCCTTCTCACACTCCACTGATAGTACAACAATGATTGAGGTATTTTTTTTGCCCTCTCACACTCCACTGATAGTACAACAATGATTGAGGTATTTTTTTTGCCTTCTCACACTCCACTGATAGTACAACAATGATTGAGGCATATGTTTTGCCTTCTCACACTCCACTGATAGTACAACAATGATTGAGGTATTTTTTTTGCCTTCTCACACTCCACTGATAGTACAACAATGATTGAGGCATATGTTTTGCCTTCTCACACTCCACTGATAGTACAACAATGATTGAGGTATTTTTTTGGCCTCTCACACTCCACTGATAGTACAACAACGATTGAGGCATATGTTTTGCCTTCTCACACTCCACTGATAGTACAACAATGATTGAGGTATTTTTTTTGCCCTCTCACACTCCACTGATAGTACAACAACGATTGAGGCATATGTTTTGCCTTCTCACACTCCACTGATAGTACAACAATGATTGAGGTATTTTTTTTGCCCTCTCACACTCCACTGATAGTACAACAATGATTGAGGCATATGTTTTGCCTTCTCACACTCCACTGATAGTACAACAATGATTGAGGCATATGTTTTGCCTTCTCACACTCCACTGATAGTACAACAATGATTGAGGCATATTGTTTTTGCCTTCTCACACTCCACTGATAGTACAACAACGATTGAGGCATATGTTTTGCCTTCTCACACTCCACTGATAGTACAACAATGATTGAGGCATATGTTTTGCCTTCTCACACTCCACTGATAGTACAACAATGATTGAGGTATTTTTTTTGCCTTCTCACACTCCACTGATAGTACAACAATGATTGAGGCATATGTTTTGCCTTCTCACACTCCACTGATAGTACAACAATGATTGAGGCATATGTTTTGCCTTCTCACACTCCACTGATAGTACAACAATGATTGAGGTATTTTTTTTGCCTTCTCACACTCCACTGATAGTACAACAATCATTGAGGCATATGTTTTGCCTTCTCACACTCCACTGATAGTACAACAATGATTGAGGTATTTTTTTTGCCTTCTCACACTCCACTGATAGTACAACAATGATTGAGGTATTTTTTTTGCCTTCTCACACTCCACTGATAGTACAACAATGATTGAGGTATTTTTTTTGCCTTCTCACACTCCACTGATAGTACAACAATGATTGAGGCATATTGTTTTTGCCTTCTCACACTCCACTGATAGTACAACAATGATTGAGGTATTTTTTTTGCCTTCTCACACTCCACTGATAGTACAACAATGATTGAGGTATTTTTTTGCCCTCTCACACTTCACTGATAGTACAACAACAATGATTGAGGTATTTTTTGCCTTCATCACACTCCACTGATAGTACAACAATCGATTGAGGTATTTTTTTTGCCCTCTCACACTTCCACTGATAGTACAGCAACAATGATTGAGGTATTTTTTTTGCCTTCTCACACTCCACTGATAGTACAACAATGATTGAGGTATTTTTTTTGCTCTCTCACACTCCACTGATAGTACAACAATGATTGAGGTATTTTTTTTGCCTCTCACACTCCACTGATAGTACAACAATGATTGAGGTATTTTTTTTTGCCTCTCTCACACTCCACTGATAGTACAACAATGATTGAGGCATTATGTTTTGCCTTCTCACACTCCACTGATAGTACAACAATGATTGAGGTATTTTTTTTGCCTCTCTCACACTCCACTGATAGTACAACAATGATTGAGGTATTTTTTTTGCCCTTCTCACACTCCACTGATAGTACAACAATGATTGAGGTATTTTTTTTACCCCCTTTCACACTCCACTGATAGAACAACAATGATTGAGGTATTTTTTTTGCCTTCTCACACTCCACTGATAGTACAACAATGATTGAGGCATATGTTTTTCGCCTTCTCACACTCCACTGATAGTACAACAATGATTGAGGTATTTTTTTTGCCCTCTCACACTCCACTGATAGTACAACAATGATTGAGGTATTTTTTTTGCCTTCTCACACTCCACTGATAGTACAACAATGATTGAGGCATTATGTTTTGCCCTTCTCACACTCCACTGATAGTACAACAATGATTGAGGTATTTTTTTTGCCTTCTCACACTCCACTGATAGTACAACAATGATTGAGGCATATGTTTTGCCTTCTCACAGTCCACTGATAGTACAACAATGATTGAGGTATTTTTTTTGCCCTCTCACACTCCACTGATAGTACAACAACGATTGAGGCATATGTTTTGCCTTCTCACACTCCACTGATAGTACAACAATGATTGAGGTATTTTTTTTGCCCTCTCACACTCCACTGATAGTACAACAACGATTGAGGCATATGTTTTGCCTTCTCACACTCCACTGATAGTACAACAATGATTGAGGTATTTTTTTTGCCCTCTCACACTCCACTGATAGTACAACAATGATTGAGGCATATGTTTTGCCTTCTCACACTCCACTGATAGTACAACAATGATTGAGGTATTTATGTTTTGCCTTCTCACACTCCACTGATAGTACAACAATGATTGAGGCATATGTTTTTGCCTCTCTCACACTCCACTGATAGTACAACAATGATTGAGGCATATGTTTTGCCTTCTCACACTCCACTGATAGTACAACAATGATTGAGGATATGTTTTGCCCTTCTCACACTCCACTGATAGTACAACAATGATTGAGGCATATTTTTTGCCTTCTCACACTCCACTGATAGTACAACAATGATTGAGGCATATGTTTTGCCTTCTCACACTCCACTGATAGTACAACAATGATTGAGGCATATTGTTTTGCCTTCTCACACTCCACTGATAGTACAACAATGATTGAGGCATTTTTTTGCCTTCTCACACTCCACTGATAGTACAACAATGATTGAGGCATATGTTTTGCCTTCTCACACTCCACTGATAGTACAACAATGATTGAGGTATTTTTTTTGCCTTCTCACACTCCACTGATAGTACAACAATGATTGAGGCATTTTTTTTGCCTTCTCACACTCCACTGATAGTACAACAATGATTGAGGTATTTTTTTGCCTTCTCACACTCCACTGATAGTACAACAATGATTGAGGTATTTTTTTTGCCTTCTCACACTCCACTGATAGTACAACAATGATTGAGGTATTTTTTTTGCCTTCTCACACTCCACTGATAGTACAACAATGATTGAGGTATTTTTTTGCCTTCTCACACTCCACTGATAGTACAACAATGATTGAGGTATTTTTTTTGCCTTCTCACACTCCACTGATAGTACAACAATGATTGAGGTATTTTTTTTGCCTTCTCACACTCCACTGATAGTACAACAATGATTGAGGTATTTTTTTTGCCTTCTCACACTCCACTGATAGTACAACAATGATTGAGGTATTTTTTTTGCCTTCTCACACTCCACTGATAGTACAACAATGATTGAGGATTTTTTGCCTTCTCACACTCCACTGATAGTACAACAATGATTGAGGTATTTTTTTTGCCTTCTCACACTCCACTGATAGTACAACAATGATTGAGGTATTTTTTTTGCCCTCTCACACTCCACTGATAGTACAACAATGATTGAGGTATTTTTTTTGCCCTCTCACACTCCACTGATAGTACAACAATGATTGAGGTATTTTTTTTGCCCTCTCACACTCCACTGATAGTACAACAATGATTGAGGTATTTTTTTGCCCTGTCACACTCCACTGATAGTACAACAATGATTGAGGTATTTTTTTGCCCTCTCACACTCCACTGATAGTACAACAATGATTGAGGTATTTTTTTGCCCTCTCACACTCCACTGATAGTACAACAATGATTGAGGTATTTTTTTTGCCCTCTCACACTCCACTGATAGTACAACAATGATTGAGGTATTTTTTTTGCCCTCTCACACTCCACTGATAGTACAACAATGATTGAGGTATTTTTTTTGCCCTCTCACACTCCACTGATAGTACAACAATGATTGAGGTATTTTTTTTGCCCTCTCACACTCCACTGATAGTACAACAACAATGATTGAGGTAATTTTCTTTTGAGTTTTACCTTAAAGATCCCAAAGGTATGTGTCCACTTTCAGCCAATTCAATCAATCTAGATTTTCCTTCAGGTCCTAAACAATTCCCATCCATTATCAGCATCTTCAAAGATTCCTTCCCAGTCAATGTTTTCATTATAATTTCGCAAATATCGCTATTTAATTCGTTAAAACCCAAATTAAGTTTAATCAGTTTTTTATGACTTTCAATAGCATTTATAATAGAACTAGCTCCTTCATTCTTCAAAAGACAATCACCTAGATCTAAATGACTGAGATTTTCTAAAAGAGGAAGAACTTTTTGCAAATGAATTGCACCTTTTGGTGTTATTGAATTATCATTCAGATTAATGACACGAAGGGATTTGTTTTCTTTGAAAGCTTGACTTAATGCTTGTATACCCCCATGATAAATGCCATTTTGTGGAATTACAATCTCTTCCAATGTTCCAATTTTCTAAAACAAAACGAAAAGAAAAAAAATTAATATACCACAAAAGTACACTTTCAATTAAATTGTAAGCTTTGTCAGTTGTTACTTTGTTTGCTCTCTGATAACATACATTGAAAGGCCTCAGAGCATTTATTTCTATTGTTTTCTTTTTTCCACTGTGGTTTTAAACTTCATTGATTGCATCACGTGTTTATTTATTGTGATTTTTCTGCATATATATAGATAATTAAAGTTACAGCTAGAGAACACAAGAAAGAGGACTAACACTCACAAATCTCGATAATTTCGGCGTCTTGCCGTCTTCAGGAGAGCAGAAGAAAATAAAAAGGGGAAGGAATGAAGAAACGGAGACGTAAATGCGTCTACTGGTCGATACAAACAACGATACTATATATTTTTATAGTAGTATAAAATATATATATAAAAAAATAACGACATTTATATATATATAAATGATCAAACTACAATAAGAAATGGGAAAACAAGACTAGGATCTTTCAACCGTAACAAGCGGTCTTCGTCAGAGTCAAAAACCCAACTGACGAAGGCCGCTTGTTACGGTTTCTTGTTTTCCCATTTCTTATTGTGGTTTGATCATTGATTGTTATTTCACGTGTTTATATGAAATCTTTATATATATATATATGGATTAATTTACCACAATGAAACTAATTTGGAAACAATGATCTAATGCCTTTCGTCTATACATCGTCAGAAAGCAAGTGAAATAAAAAATAATAAATACTTGTTAACCTGGTTGATTGAAGTTTCTAGAATTGTTGATAACCCTGAATGTATTTAATGATGAAGAAGTCTTCATCTGTTTAATTATTCCGCTAATCAAAACGACATCCATTTATAGAGTCCTAGGCTATTGTTCATTAATTACTCATAACAGTTCTTTATGAGCGCACTTTCCACAATATTTCTTCTTCTTTCCGAAGACACAAATATTAATCCATTTGCTCTCCATTCCAGTTAATCATATATATATATATATATATATAAAATATCAAACCACAATATGAAATGGGAAAACAAGACTAAGATCTTTCAACCATAACATGTTGACTCTGACGAAGACAGCTTGTTACGGTTGAAAGATCTTAATCTTGTTTCCCCATTTCATATTGTGGTTTGATCATTGATTGTTATTTCACGTGTTTATGTGAAATCTTTATATATATATATATATATCGTTGTTTGCCTGTAGAGCGACTCGTTTCCATCTTCCTGATGACGAGGACATCGAAATATAGCAGTGAGTTTCTGTTTCATTTCTGAGTGTTCTTTGTGATAATATAGTTTATTATATATATATATATATATATATATATATAAAAAGATTTCACATAAACACGTGAAACAACAATCAATGATCAAACCACAATAAGAAATGGGAAAACAAGACTAAGATCTTTCAACCGTAACAAGCGGTCTTGGGTAACCGTAACAAAAACTCAGTTAGGTTTTTGACTCTGACGAAGACCGCTTGTTTTGGTTGAAAGATCTTAGTCTTGTTTTCCCATTTCTTATTGTGGTTTGATCATATATATATAAACACTTTTTCTTCTTCTTGGAATTTGGTCAGGTTTTCGCCAACGTTTCGTCTTTATTTTAAGACATCCTCAGGGCTATAAACTAAGTTTTTTGAATTTGTTATGATGATTGTAAAGTAGATATGTTAAATGTCCATTGTTTTTTTTGTTAGCTTATAGCCCTGAGGATGTCTTAAAATAAAGACGAAACGTTGGCTAAAAGGTGATTCCGTATATTAACCCTGACGAAATTTCAAGAAAAAGAAAAAAGTGTTTATTAGTAATTTGTGGTCAAGACAACAATACCTTATTATATAGATATGTAGTTAATTAATTTTATAGAAGTGAGTTATCAAAATGTGATACGGAATATTTCCGTCACCCTCCGATAACTTTGCAACCATCTGGATGTCATTATCCACTGAGATCCACTCCTCGAAGTCTGTTATCGTCATATCACTAGGTTTTTACGTAAAAATGACCACTATTGTTGCCGTGGTAGTAGTACGCCTTTTTTTCAAACAGTTTTGATTTGTTTCTTCCGAAAAATACTTCTAATGTTCTTTTCGGACATTTATAAATCACATTTTAAAAGCAAATTCTACTTTTCAGTCGATCTTTTTTTTTTGCAGAACAAATGTTGGATACTTTTGAAGTTCATCTCGAGATTTGTGCGACTTTTTAAACTTTAGCACTGAAGCGATTGGGGGGGGGGGGGGGGGGGGGAGGATATTTGCAGTTTTGCAGCAACCTCACCTTTCGCAATAGCTCTCTAAAATTACAACTTTTTCTTTAATGCTTAAATCTCAGCGTTTCTTCATCTTGAAAAAAAAAAAGGTAAAAAAAATCAATGAAAACAAAAAAGTCTCTGTCACGCAGCCTTTGATGTAAGCATCAATTTGCTTGTTACAACGGGTAGTCTAGTACAGTAACTGAAACTGAGTGATTTATGCGACAGTTAAAAAATGCAGCACGGGCCACGGGGATTTCAATTCATACCTCCATAGGTTCAAGAAAGTTGAAAGTCCGATGTGTCCGAGTGGAGCAGCCCCCGAGACAGTAAAGCACGTGCTCGAGGAATGTGAGCGTTTTTCCTTGCTACGGTGGAAGTTTTATGTTTGATACGCGAATGTTTGTAGCAAGTGCGTACAAAAAGACCGTCATTGATAAATACCGAACCTCATTCCTCGAGTACGTGTATGACATAGGCAGAATGAAAGGAGTACTTGCATTCCCGGTAGTGACCCACGGGAGTCGAGTAAAATGAAAGCTCCCCCCCCCCTTTTTTTCCCCTGCTGGTAAAGTAAAAAGTTAAATATCAGGCAAATTGTTGTTTCTGGAAAACCGATTTGAGTACGCTGATCTGATACTGATGCGTGAAGTAAGTTTTTATGCGTGACGTAGTATCGTGCGGGCCCGCCTCCGCGTGGTCACCTCGAGCACTTCGGAGTAATCTAAAGTGGCTAAAGGGCAGCACGTTAAACTAGTCGGCCTGATTTGATTTTTTGGTGGTTTTATGGCCGTAAGGCTTAGTTACACATATAAAGTCAAAACAGGTTAAAAAATGCAGAAAACTAAAGACAAACATTGATATAAGGTTTTTTGCTTTGTCATACATAAAATCGGGATTCTTAGAACTTCTCGCAGGGCATTTATGAACTAATGAATTCTCAATGAAAAAAGTCCCCAGATTTTGAAAAAAAAAATTCATTATATAACCGATATATTTGTATTGCATGTTTGTTGGGGCGGGGATCAGTGATTCCGATAACATTAACAAATCGATAACATTATCGATGATTAAATTGAGTAGGCGACCTCCTACATTGGTCTTCTGTTTTTTGGACTACCTAGTGCCCATTGGGCTCGGTCGTCCCCCTCTTTTAAGAGGGAAAGTTCCCGTTGCCCCGGGATCAGGGGTTGCTACTTGAACTCCTCTGGGCCCCGTTCAAGGTGCTCTGGGAAAGATGTTATATATGTAAGGGGATATACCCCTCATTGGCTAAACGCCACCTTGTATAAAAAAATAGAGGAGCGAGATCTAGTCTCACTTTCGCTAAAATAAGAACGAGAACAGGTTCCAGTCGCACCCATCTCGAGTTCCATCAGAGCCATCAGAAGCAACTACCAGTGTTCCAGCCCCACTTAGCTGAGGTGGTGGTCCGTTCCTACTGGTAAAGGCTGGGGGCTAGCACCCCCTGGATGCTATGCAGGCATCCGCCCGAGGAGAGACTGCTCCTCACGCAGCGACCCGAAGGTCTACCCAAGCCTTGGGTGAGGAACCACAGCCACTACGAGTCCTACCTCAATTGGTGGTCTGGAGAAGCAAGCCTCTCCAGGGGCTTCCACCACCCGTAGTACCGACTTATTTTAAAAGTTTCGGGTCAAACTCCGGACCGCAGTCCTACTGAACCTGCTCAGCACAGGTAGGGTCAGTGGCCCTTGTTGCCTTCAGAAAAACATGTATAAGCCAAAGCAGTTATTGAGTAAGCTGCATGGTCCATCGATGATTAAATTAAGAAACGTTCACAGTACAACCCTATTATTGTCAAATTAATGCTACAAATTTTAATTAATCACAGCGTTACCTGTAAAACATTGGCCAAAGGTATAATTCCTTCATCTTCCAGTCTATTTCTCCCTGCTATGAACACTTTTAAGCGTAATGGTTGACCTGAGTTCTTGCTGTTATTATACAGATTTAATAAAACTGTTGATAATTTCTAAAAAAAAAACACATTAATTAATTTATTTATTTTGCGTATTTATAATCAGTTTTAAAGAAGAATAAACATATTCAACACGATTAATTTGTATACTGGTACAGCGTTCTAGAGAAGATATATTCACAGAGCTGTTATACGCGAAACTAGAATTAAAAGAGACGAAATAATTTGAACACTGGTACAGCGTTCTAGAGAAGATGTATTCAAGGAGCTGTTATACACGAAACTAGAATTAAAAGAGATGAAATAATTTGTATACTGGTACAGCGTTCTAGAGAAGATGTATTCACGGAGCTGTTATACACGAAACTAGAATTAAAAGAGACGAAATAATTTGAACACCGGTACAGCGTTCTAGAGAAGATGTATTCACGGAGCTGTTATACACGAAACTAGAATTCAAAAGCAGAAACAGTTATACACTGGTACAGCGTTCTAGAGAAGATGTATTCAAGGAGCTGTTATACACGAAACTAGAATTAAGAGACGAAATAATTTGTATACTGGTACAGCGTTCTAGAGAAGATATATTCACGGAGCTGTTATACACGAAACTAGAATTAAAAGAGACGAAATAATTTGAACACTGGTACAGCGTTCTAGAGAAGATGTATTCACGGAGCTGTTATACACGAAACTAGAATTCAAAAGCAGAAACAGTTATACACTGGTACAGCGTTCTAGAGAAGATGTATTCAAGGAGCTGTTATACACGAAACTAGAATTAAAAGAGACGAAATAATTTGAACACTGGTACAGCGTTCTAGAGAAGATATATTCACGGAGCTGTTATACACGAAACTAGAATTAAAAGAGACGAAATAATTTGAACACTGGTACAGCGTTCTAGAGAAGATGTATTCACGGAGCTGTTATACACGAAACTAGAATTAAAAGAGACGAAATAATTTGAACACTGGTACAGCGTTCTAGAGAAGATGTATTCACGGAGCTGTTATACACGAAACTAGAATTAAAAGAGACGAAATAATTTGATCACCGGTACAGCGTTCTAGAGAAGATGTATTCACGGAGCTGTTATACATGAAACTAGAATTAAAAGAGACGAAATAATTTGAACACTGGTACAGCGTTCTAGAGAAGATGTATTTAAGGAGCTGTTATACACGAAACTAGAATTAAAAGAGACGAAATAATTTGAACACTGGTACAGCGTTCTAGAGAAGATGTATTCACGGAGCTGTTATACACGAAACTAGAATTAAAAGAGACGAAATAATTTGAACACTGGTACAGCGTTCTAGAGAAGATGTATTCAAAGAGCTGTTATACACGAAACTAGAATTAAAAGAGATGAAATAATTTGAACACTGGTACAGCGTTCTAGAGAAGATGTTTTCACGGAGCTGTTATACACGAAACTAGATTTAAAAGAGACGAAATAATTTGTACACTGGTACAGCGTTCTAGAGAAGATGTTTTCACGGAGCTGTTATACACGAAACTAGAATTCAAAAGCCGAAACAGTTTTATATTAGCACAGAGTACTAATGAAGTCATGTAATTTCTTCAAAATTTCGAGATAGATTTTTTTCACGATCACTATACTTTACTTATAGTAAAGTAAAAAAAAAATACTTTATAAGGTATTATACACTATTTTATGAAAGATAATATCTTCTTGTACGGTGTCTGTCTGTACGCCTTAATTACTACCTACTAATGAGCTGTATCAAATTGATAATTGATCATATCTAATTGCTGTAATTAAATTACAGCTACAAATTAAAGTCATCATAATTAGGCAACATTACAATGAAATTATAATGAATACGTCATTATGACAGCACATATATTCTCAGTAGCATGACAACTATAATTATGATAATATTGTTTATTATAATATAAATGTTATTCCAACATGACAGTCTTTTACCTTGGCTCCAGTAACTCCTATACCCATGTTGTTCAGTCTTAACTCTTGCAATGTAAAGCAGGTGGGGCTTGCCAGAAGCTGTTCAAATCCTTCAACTCCTATTGGACCAGAGGCATTGTCACTTAAGTCAAGGACAACTAACTTGCAGGAGGAGGCCATCAAGCTAAGACCCAGGTCTTTCTGTAAAAATGATTAACCATAATTATGTTTTATTTCAGCCAGATCATTTCTACTTGATTGTCAGGTAGACAACAACAATTATTACACAATATATAAATAAAGGCTTTTTTTTTCATAGGTTTTGCAATTCAAATTTACTCTTTAAAAAGTTAAAATTTACCCGTTTTATTAATGATTTTTCTTCCAAAAAAAATGGTTACTTTTTGCAAAATATATTCCAATATAAAATGTCTTTTTTTCACTTACTGGGATATTGGAATGAAACCCTTCATTTATTGGGTATATAATAATGATGTTTATTCATTTATTTTGCTGTTTAAATAAAAGAAATCGGAAATCCTAGTTTTAAGAACAATCAGACTTACCCTAAGTTTAAAATGAACTAGGATACCATTATCTTTTAACGGAAAGCCCTTTTGACATTCTTTTACTGTTAATAACAATATTAAAAAATCAAAGACAAGTTGTTGGTAGATCAAATGTGGGAAGCTTAAACTGTTTATAACATCAGGAATACGTTGTTGATAAAATTATGTATGATATATACTACTATTAAGTAAAATGGCTAATTAAATAAATCAGTTCTTACCAAAACTAGAGGTATCTCAGTCTTTAGACGACCAGTAAACATGTCATTCCACAAAGCATATTTAAATTCACTTCTGTTTTTCAAAGCTGAGCTTATCTCTTTTGCCGCTTCCACTCCTAATGAATTACCATCCAATCTTAAAAACTCAACAGTTTTTGCTTTGTTAATGCAGTCAACAACCTCTTTAGCTGTAAAAAAAAAAATTGTTCAAATAACAACAGTAATTGCTATATTATGACTATCCTAAAAGCAGTATGCTATAATGAAAAAAACAAATCAAACAAACCATCACTGCTTTTATCCAGTTTTAATCCTTTTCCAGAAAAAGAAACTCCTTTGTCATCATTTAATGATGTATCTTTTAACATATTCGCCAGTGTATCTAAATTCAATTTAGATTCATCCATAATGCCAGTAATTCACATAAACAATTTAGCTATAACATAAAACAACTATCAAAAAATAAATGGGGTCAGGTTCAATAATGGCTCGAATATACAGTCCAAATAACACAGTGATGCACTGAGACAAATAAAATCTTTTTTTTTTTAAGTATTTAAATAATGTTGTATAAAACTAACTATTGGTAATAATAATATTATACAGATTTAATTTGAATTATCGTTGAAGTAATGCAAACAATTAAAAATTCTATTTTTAGTAAAGAAATTTATCTTTTTCGTTTTTTTAATATTTCTTAAAATTAAATAAACGATTATGTTTTCTATAATATTACTTATTTTTACTTTTATATTAACATAATTTAATGAAGTTTGACTTAAAATTTTATTTTAGGGAATTTTCAATCTCAAATAGTTTATTCTAAGGTTTTACTTATGAGCGTTTTTTGAATTGTTTATCAGTGGTAATGATGCTTTTAACATCTAAACTTTAACTTTAACTAGTTTTCTTTCAGTTGGTAGTTGTTTTTTTACAATTTTTGCTTGCAATGTTTGAATAAATGAAATATTGATTCAGATTGCTCTAAGCTATGTTGTTATTATGTATTTAATATATGCTACTGCAGTGGTACGCAGCAAATTAATATTATCAGTGAAACTTTACCCAAACAAGGTAATTCTAAATTTACATTAAAAATTATTTGTGTTTTTATTCCAATTACTGTTTATTTTGACTTTTTAACCTAATATTTATATATTATTTGTAATACAAATAGTTCTATTGACATTTAACATGACAGTTGTTTTTCATTTCCTAGTAGAAAGTTGTACACTATAAATCTGTAATATGTAAAGCCTTTAAATTTCATGTATTGAATGTGCAACTTAAGATGAAGTATTTTTTACTGTCATCTGTCAATATTTGTAAACAAAAACGGTGCATTTCTAGTTGCTTAGGAACCATACAAAAATAAATTTTTATGTAATACCAAATCTAAAATAACGCTAGAAGGCGGATAAAATTCTATTCCTTTTAAAATTGTGGTTTTACTAAATTTAAAGTGCAATGAAGAGGGCTTTCGAACACTTGTTTAAAAGATGTAAACCAAATTGGTTAAAACTCCAGGTACGTACTCAACTTAATTGTTCTGAATCAGGTGAAGGAACGGGACTTGTTTTAGGAGTTTACAGCGCTGATGATGATATTCATAGGCAGTATTTCAAATGGACAAAAAGTGCTGAAGATTTTGATCGTCAGCATGAACACAGACTTACTGATCTTTTGAGAATGGCTGGCCCTATCCCAAGAAAAGGTGAGACAAGAATATTTTATGATGTTGATAAAAGATATTCAGCTGTTGTTATAGTTGGTATGGGAAATGAATGTTTAAGTTATAATGAAATTGAACAATTGGATGAACTAAAGGAAGCAATTCGTTGCGCATCGGCAATTGGTTGTAGAATTTTACAAGATTTATTTATGAGAATTATCCATGTTGAAAGTTTTGGTCATGCTGAATCAGCAGCTGAAGGCAGTTCAATGGGAATATGGATATTTCAAGAATTAAAAAGTATTAAGTCACAGCTTAATATACCAAAAGTAATGCTTTATGAAGATTGTGATTTTACTGGCTGGCAAATTGGTATGCAAAAAGCAGCAGCTCAAAATCTTGCGAGACAATTATGCGAAACTCCGGCCAATCTATTAACACCTATTGCTTTTGCTCAAAGTTCTGTTGAAGTTTTATGCAAAGCCGGTGTTAATGTTGAAGTTAAAGTAAGAAATTGGGCAAAAATTATGAAAATGGAAGCGTTTTTAGCAGCTGCTAAAGGTTCTTGCGAACCGCCGATCTTTTTAGAAATCAGTTATTATGGTTGCGATCCTGATGTTGCTCCTGTTGTTCTTATTGGGAAAGGTGTGACTTTTGATAGCGGTGGCCTTTGTTTAAAGACTTGCGATGAAATGAAACACATGCGAGGTGATATGGCTGGTGCTGCAATTGTTGTGGCAACAGTAAGAGCTGTTTCAGCTCTTCAATTACCTTTGAATGTTCGAGGAATTATACCGTTATGTGAAAATTTACCTGGGACATGCGCAATGAAGCCAGGAGATATTGTTTTAGCGAAGAATGGCAAAAGTATTTTAGTAGAGGATACTGATTTTGATGGGCGAATGTGTTTAGCTGATGCATTATCATATTCAGCTGCATATAATCCGAGATTTATTCTTGATGTTGGTACTTTGTGCAGGGAAATGAGTGACGGGATGGGTGACTCTGCAACTGGTGTCTTTTCCAACGATGACTGCCTTTATGAACAGATGAGAGTTGCTAGTATACATACAGGTGACCGGATTTGGAGACTACCTCTTTGGGAACACTATACTGAAAAGGTGACAAGGCATCCAGCAGTTGATACTGCTGAAATGTATAGAAGTCGTGGAGCGCCTTGCAGTTGTGCTGCTTTTCTGAAAGAATTTGTTCCTGGCTGCGATTGGATTCATTTGGATACATTTGGCGTTAATCGTTCTGATGGACGAACATATCCTTATTTAAGACGAGGTATGTCTGGACGACCGACAAGAACTGTTATCGAGTTTCTTGCCCAGCTGGCTTGTTATCCATCAGCATCGGATGAAGCAGAAGAGGCTAAAGAACAGGCGGCTGCTCTTGCTGCAGCATCGAAAGGATAACTTGTCAACAACACACACACGCACACTTCACACTGTTGTCTGTCCCTTTATTGTCTTTGTCCAATACATTTTGTCAGAGTCAAATGTTTCTCTTATATCTTAGGTTAAGAAAAACGCATATATGTCAATTGGAGTTCTGTGTGTGTTTCTTTAGTTCTGTGTGTATTACTTCACAGAATATGAATATTCTGAAATAGGAAAACAAGACTAAGATCTTTCAACCGAAACAAGCGGACTTCGTAAGAGTCAAAAACCCAAAACAAGGGACAACCTTCGTTACGGTTGAAAGATTTTAGTATTGTTTTCACATTTCATATTTTGATTTGATCATTGATTGTCATTTCACATAAACACGTGAATTATATATATATAAAGATTTTACATAAACACGTGAAATAACAATCAATGATCAAACCACAATAAGAAATGGGAAAACAAAACTAAGATCTTTCAACCGTAACAAGCGGTCTTCGTCAGAGTCAAAAACCCAACTGAACGATTGGATTTTTCATATTGTGATTTGATCATTGATTGTCATTTCATCGTTTAGTTGGGTTTTTGACTCTGACGAAGACCGCTTGTTACGGTTGAAAGATCTTAGTCTTGTTTTCCCATTTCTTTTTGTGGTTTGATCATTGATTGTTATTTGACGTGTTTATGTGAAATCATTTTATATATATATATATATATAACAAACACTTTTTCTCCTTCTCGGAGTTTGGTCAGGGTAAATATATGGAATCACCTTTTTGCCAACGTTTCGTCTTTATTTTAAGACATCCTCAGGGCTATAAACTAAGAAAAAAACAATAAACAATGGATATTTGTCATTTCTACTTTAGAAAACATCATAAACAAATTGAAGAAAACTTACTCAAGGATGGTTTCTGTTACATTACAACCAGCCTTGAGTAAGTTTTCTTCAATTTGTTTATGATGTTTTCTAAAGTAGAAATGACAAATATCCATTGTTTATTGTTTTTTTCTTAGTTTATAGCCCTGAGGATGTCTTAAAATAAAGACGAAACGTTGGCAAAAAGGTGATTCCATATATTTACCCTGACCAAACTCCGAGAAGAAGAAAAAGTGTTTGTTAATATTTAGTGGTCAAGAAAACAGTACCGTATTATATATATATATATATATATATATATATATATATATATATATATATATATATATATATGTATATACAAAATTAAAATTTATCGGGACTCGGTCAGTTCTTGAGGTTCAAATTAAACTCTCATTGCCAACGTTTCGGTTTTATTTAAAACCTTTTTCATAGGCAGAAGTATAATTTTGAAACAGAAAAACTAAGTATGGTATTACATTACAAATTATTTTACAAAGAAAATTTGTAGTCTGACATTGAGACTACAGTTGTTAAAATCCACAGACTCTTTTTCTTTGTAAAATAATTTGTAATGTAATACTTAGTTTTTCTGTTTCAAAATTTATACTTCTGCCTATGAAAAAGGTTTTAAATATAAACCGAAACGTTGGCAATGAGAGTTTAATTTGAACCTGAAGAACTGACCGAGTCCTGATAAATTTTAGTTTTGTTTCTATTCCACAGTCGATACTTTTATCATTTATATATATATAAAACTTGAAATAAACTGTGACACATAGACTGAAACATAACAAAGACTCACTTTCAAAAGTGAGTCTTTGTTGTGTCACAGTTTATTTTAAGTGTTATCTGACCTACCGGACCGTTTTTCGTTTATCATTGTATATATATATATTAGTATAGATTGGCAGCAAATCTTCTTGAAGGCATATTTTGTTGAAATGTACCGCAGCTTCGGCATTAACGACTTTCAATCTAAGCTGTTCCAGTCTCCTGACAGTCTTATGAATATAAGGTGGTAATTCCCAAATAAGTTGTCCAAAGGACATTGACACACTTTTTGAAACAATTTATTAGATATGAACAATTTTAATACATCTGAAAAACTAACATCACAGGTAAAGAATTTAACATAACTTACAAGACCATTATCTAGAAACTAGCTCTCGGCTATTCCATAGTCATCGTCAGATTGGGTCTTACATTTTTCAAAATTTGGAAATTTTAAAATTAAATAAATGACCTGCTAACGTTTATTTATATTCATTAGTTTATTTCAAAATTGTTTCATTCTTATTTAAAAACTTTAAAAATGGTTTAATTGACCTCTTGTTAGGGTTGAAAGATCATAGTCTTGTTTTCCCATTTCTTATTGTGGTTTAAACATTGATTGTTATTTTACGTTTTTATGTGAAATCTTTTTATACATACATACACCATTGAAAAAACCTCATAAAAGTCTTTTGGGACCTCAAAAACATGTAATTCCGTTAAAATCTCGAGATCGAATTTTTTTCACGATCACTACACTTGACTTATAATAAAGTAATTAATAGAAAAAATATATATGTATATATAAATTGTAAATATAATTAATTTATTGTAGGGTGAAAAGCTAATGACCAATGACAAAATGGTCACCAAAAGTGGCGACCAATGGTGGCCTCCACATATAAAAATTTAATGGTATAAACAAAGAGTTTCGAACACGTTGTGTTCTTCCTCAGGTATTCACTAAGGGTGAGTGTCTGTGGTACAACTGACCACTGACTTGTGGTACAAGTTCTACCACAGATACCATCGAAAAAAACCTCATAAAAGTCTTTTGGGACCTCAAAACATGTAATTCCGTTAAAATCTCGAGATGGAATTTTTTCACTTGTGAGGCCAATTTTTGTGTGAAATATCAACTTGATCCATCAAAGATTCTGGACCGTAGCGTGGTAACAAGCAATGCTAACATACTCACCCACACACATACAATCATCATCGGGAAAACTTCATAAAACGACTTCTAAGACCTCAAAACTCGAGATCGGATTTTTCCACGATTACTTTACTTATAGTCTTAGTGGGTAAAATAAAGATTAGAATGTGATTGACGAAATATATTTTAAACCAAAATAGACTGTCCTGAAACGACAACAAGAAAACTGTAAATGTATAACATGGATGGGACTTAGTTGGAAGAGGCTGATTCGCTTGCGGCATTTTCGATTTCTTCTCCTTCACGAGGTAAGCAAGCCATTTGGGCGAGGAATTCGATTATTGTTCTTGTTGGCCGGCCAGACATACCACGCCTTAGATAGCTTTTAGTTCGGCCATCAGTTCTCATAACACCATAGGTATCCAAGTGCATCCAATCGCAAGATGGTACAAACTCTTTGAGAAAAGCAGCACAACTGCAAGGAGCACCGGTGCTTCTGTACATTTCCGCTGTATCAGCTGCCGGATGCCTGGTAACTTTCTCCGTGAAATGATCCCAAAGAGGCATTCTCCAGACTCTATCACCTGTATGGATACCAGCAACTCTCATCTGTTCATAAAGGGAATCGTTGTTGCTAAAACAACCGGTTGCCGCTTCTCCTAAACCTTCGCCCATTTCCCTGCATAAAGTACCAACATCTAGGATAAATCTTGGATTATAATTCATTGCATAGGAAATAGCATCAGCTAAACACATCCTTCCATCAAAATCAGTATCCTCAACAAGTATTGTTTTACCATTCTTTGCTCTAACAATGTCTCCTGGCTTCATGGCACAAGTACCTGGCATGTTTTCACAAAGAGGGATCAATCCTCTGACATTGATTGGTAACTGGAGAGCTGATACAGCTCTTGATGTGGCAACAACAACAGCAGCACCTGCCATATCTCCTCGCATATGCTTCATTTCTTCGCATTGTTTTAAGCACAAACCACCGCTGTCAAAAGTCACACCTTTTCCAATCAAAGTCACCGGAGCTATATCAGGTTGGCATCCATAGTAGCTGATCTCAAGGAAAATCGGCGGTTCGCAAGATCCTTTTGCTGCAGAAAGAAAAGCTTCCATCCCCATTATCTTTGCCCAATTTTTAACTTTAACTTCTACATTAAGTCCAGCCTTGCAAAGGACTTCAACAGCACTTTGAGCAAAAGCAATAGGTGTTAATAGATTGGCCGGTGTTTCGCATAATTGTCTCGCTAGATTTTGCGCTGCTGCTTTTTGCAATCCGATTTGCCAGCCAGTATAATCACAATTTTCATGTAATATAACTTTAGGTATTGTTCTTTGAAGGTTCATACTTTTTAATTCTTGAAACATCCAAACTCCTAAAGCAGCACCTTCTGCTGCTGACTCAGCATGGCCAAAACTTTCAACATGAATCACTCTTGTTTCGATTTCCTGCAATGCTTTGCAACCGCTGGCCGCTGCTTCTCTAACAGCTTCTTTATATTCGTCCATTTGTTCGCTTTCATTATAGCTAACACATTCATTTCCTAAACCAACTAAAACAACAACAGAAAACCTTTTATCTAAACCAAAATAAACTCTTGTCTCATTTTTATAAGGAACTGGTGAGATTTTTACCATTTCTGATAACCTTCCTTCATTAACTCTATCAAATTCTTCAGCAGCTTCAGTAAACTTCTTATACTGCCTATGTATATCATCATCAGCACTGTATACTCCCAGCACCAGACCTGTTGCATCTGATGATTCCCCTCCGCACATGTTTGTCCTCACCTGCCATCTTAATGGATATGCTACTTTAGATGCTCTGTTCAATATTATCCTTGTACCTCGTAAAGCCATCCTTCTATACTATGAATGTTGTTGTTGTTGTTTTTTTTACACAGAATTTTGCACCGATTTTCCAAATAGTATTCTTTTTTTTCTTTTAAGTATTATTAATTAATTGTCATTATAGAATTTTTGAATATACGAGAATTTTGAAATGTTTAAATTTTGCTAGTGTTTCCACGATAACTACTGGCCGCAACAAGTGGTACCATGTGTTTTTTTTTATAAACTTTATTATTTCAACTGTACATTTTTTTTTACAAATAATTTTTTTTTCCCTATTTTAAAAGAAGTGGATAAACTTTTAGGCTCTTTGGATAAATTGACTTCAAAAATCTATCAGACAGGCCTGAGTGACACGTGGTCTCAACCTATAGCCACGATCTCTATTTTTTTATATTTTTCTGCTCGTATTGAATAAAAGTAAGAAATACAAATACGGAGTAATTTAATTTTAGGTTAGGTTAGGTTAGGTTGCAGTGGCAGTCCTACAAGGGAACACACGTAGGCCAAGCATTGGCCCTTTGTGATACCACACAATGAAGATTGATTCTACAGTGGGAGTCCTAAATTTTGCCTAACTCAAATGTATTTAGACTAGGGATCTTTAACGAGTACCTGACATCGTACAGGCTCGGGACCGACGGTTTAACGTCCTTCTCCGAGGGACGACGCGCTCAGATTTATCCACCTCCCGCGTGAATAAATCGAGGGCCAGGTGAGGATCGAACCCCGGTCCTATCAGTTCAGAGGCGAGCACGTAACCACTGAGCTAGCCTGGCCCCTAATTTAATTTTAAATTCCTTACAAAACCGATTTAAGTATATATGACTCATCAAAAAAAGTATAGCCTTTTGTTCTTCATCATTTTTCGTGTTTTGATTTCATTCCATCCAGATAGTATTTGTTATTTTTTTATTTATTGTTTCTCTTCATTGACAAAAGACTTGAAGTAACTTGTAATCCTCATATCCGACTGAAAAGACTTGACTTAAAACGACGATTCTTATTACTGTATAGACTTCTAGGGAAACACTCAAAATTGACACTACATAACAAAGTACTACTATACAAAACATTACTGCGACTGACCTGGACTTACGTACTTGAACTATGGAGTTGTGTATAAGCAAAACCTTCCAATATTCATAGAATACAATCATTGCAATCTAAAATGCTCCTTATTATGTCAAAAACTACACCCTTCATAAAGACCTAAAAATTCCATTCATCCAAAACTTAGCCTCTGATCGTTATAAGTCATTTCACAACAACCTTTCCTTTGTACGAATCCTTGCTTCCTCCTCACCTTCCCAGAATCCCCCAAGACGACTCAAGTGAAAATGGCCGCGGGATCTACTATTACAATAAAATACTTAAAAAAAAACAAAATGAGAAGTTGAACCAGTGGGTTCCATTCTTTGCTCATGTATATCGATGTTATTATGTAATCTATTACTACATATGCCTGTTACGCATAATATGCGTAGTTTTATATTTGTAAATAAAAATGATAAAAAAATTATTGTTTAAACCGATCCCCTAGCAGGTGATAACGTCAGCCGTTTACTGACTTTTTGTTTGAATCGGTGATTCTACTGGTTCTACATTGTAGTCCTAAATTTTGCCTTAGTTTAGGTTGCAGTGGCAGTCCCACAAAGGAACACACGTAGGCCAAGCATTGGCCCTTTGAGATACCACACAATAAAGATTGATTCTACAGTGGGAGTCCTAAATTTCGACTAACTCAAGCGTATTTAGAGTAGGGATCTTTAACGAGTAACTGACATTGTACAGGCTCGGGACTGACGGCTGAACGTCTTCGAGAGACGACGTACTCAGATTTATTCACCTACCACGTACAGTGGAACCTCTACATACGAGATTAATTCGTTCCTGGATCGTGCTCGTATCTAGAGCGAATTTTTCCCATAAGAAATAACTGAAAACCAATTAATTTGTTCCCGGCCTCCCAAAATCATTCAAGTTAACCCTAAATAACTACGAACACATCTTCCTGATTACTAAAAACACATTCAAATAGTGACTGAACATAAAAATACAGTAATAAGATAAATAAGATGATATTAACGAAATAAAATGCGAGTTTGTTATGAGCATTTATTATGAGCACTTCCACTTAAAATTAAAGTTAACTTTATGAAAAACTAAATTTTTTTACGGCACTAATTTATTTATGCACTTTTTTCTGCTTTTTTTTTTGCTTTTTAACATTACTGTATCAGTTTTTACTTTTCTTCAATTTCTTTTGCCCTTTTAGCTGGAATCGCAACACTTTCACTTTCTATAGGTCTTTTGAAGAAAAACTTATCCAAGGAGGTTTGTCTCTGCCTCTCTTTCAAAATTTTACGGAAATGTGTAAGGCAAGTGTAATTAAAAAGCTTAAATCTAGCGGGAGCATCTGGAAATTCTCGTAACTTGGATTTTCTCTCGTATGTAGAGCAAGATTTTTGCTCGAAAGACCTCTCGTATCTCGAGTTTCTCGTAAGTAGAGTAGCTCGTATGTAGAGGTTCCACTGTACTTCGTAGTAGTTTTATTCTGAATTCCGTACCTAACAGTTCAGAGGCGAGGGCGTTAACCACTGACCTAACCTGTGGCCCCCTTTTAGATGGTTTGAGTTTAATTTCAACCTGATGAACTCACCGAATCCTGATATATAATTGTATATATATCTATAATATATGTATATAATACACAAAACACAACATGGAAAAAAGAGAAAATGTGAACTTACTTCAATTAAGTGTTTTCTCGCAGTTCGGACCTTCTTTTGCTATCTCTTTTTCTTAGTATTTTCAATGCTTCATTCGCATTCCTTCCTTCGACATGAGGAGATCTTTCTCATTTCGTTCTCTGTTCTAGTCTTCTCCTGATGACTGTGATTTAGTAAATGCGTATTTTCTATTTTTTCTGTGTTGTGTTTTGTGTAATTTAAATTCGTATATATATATTTATAATAAGATTTTAGATTAAACACGTGAAATAACAATTCAACTTTCAAATCACAATAATAAAAGAGAAAAAAAAACTAAGATCTTTCAACCATAACAAGTGATCTTCTTCAGAGTCAATCTCAACTCGAGTTTTGACTCTGAAGAAGACCGTTTGTTACGGTTGAAAGATCTTGGTCTTTTTTCTCAATTTCTTATTGTGGTTTGAGGGGCCAGGTTAGCTCAGTGGTTATAGTACTCGCGTCCCCGTCCTCTGAACTGATAGGACCGGGGTTCGATCCTCACCTGGCCATCGATTTATTCATGCGAGAGATGATTAAATCTGAACACGTCGTCCTTTGGAGAAGGACTGTAAACCGTCGGTCCCGAGCCTGTATGATGTCAGATTCTAGTTAAAGATCATCCCTACTCGAAATACATTTGAGTTAGTCGAAATTTAGGACTCCCACTGTAGAATCAATCTTCATTGTGTGGTATCACAAAGGGCCAATGCTCGGCCTAAGTGTGTTCCCTTGTGGAACTGGCACTGCAACCTAACCTAACCTATTGTGTTTGAACGTTGATATATATAATATATGTGTAAAAATAATGCAATATTTTTCTATAAAAATATAATTGTATACGCAATAATACAATGTTAGGTTAATATAACCCTGGGGTTGTCTAAATCAGTAGCCGGAATGTTTTTGTAAAGTGTTTAAAATTTATTTAAAACTGGATCAAATATCGATAAAATTAAATTTCAGTTTGATAAATTCTATTTGGACAACTGGGTACCGTTATTTAATGTACCTATATTAAATAATATACCTATATCTCTTCAAACTTGATACTTTCGTTACGAGGGCAATAGCCTCTTCTAAGAGGTTTGACAGCGGATAGTTTTTTTTTACTCTTTCTTACTGTACTCCTTTGTTTCCCCAAACATCCCTTTCTGGACATTAGTCCTTTCTTGTGCTTTCACCCTTTTAAAATACCACTCTTCCCTCCCACTCTTCTCAACCTCTCACCGGATGTGTCCTGCATCTAGTGTTTCAGTTGGGTTTTTCACTCTGACGAAGACCACTTGTTACGGTTGAAATATCTTAGTCTTGTTTTCCCATTTCATATTGCGGTTTAATCATTGATTGTTATTTCACGTGTTTATGTGAAACCTTTTTATATACCTTGGTATATATATATTATCAAATAAAAACTTTTTCTTCTTCTTGGAGTTTGGTCAGAGTTAATATACCGAATCACCTTTTCGCCAACGTTTCGTCTTTATTTTAACATCCTCAGGGCTATAAACTAACAAAAAAACAATGGACATTTGTCATACTTACTTTACAATCATCATAACAAATTCAAAAAACTTACTTACTCAAGGCTAGCTTCTTGAAGCTGAATTTGTATTGATGTTTGTAAAGTAGATATGACAAATATCCATTGTTTTTTTGTTAGTTTATAGCCCTGAGGATGGTTTAAAATAAAGACGAAACGTTGGCGAAAAGGTAATTCCGTATATTAACCCTGACCAAACTCCAATAAGAAGAAAATGTTTTTATTAGTAAATTGTGGTCAAGAAAACAATACTTTATTATATATTTTCTTACAGAACTGTTCATTTGGGACGATTCATTCTTCTTCAACTCTTTTAATCACCTCCTGATGATAAGTGTGCCTGAAAATATCCATTATAGTAAGTATTTCAAACTATGTTATTATTGCGTATTATTTGTTTGATTGAAATGAAAATGTTTACCATCCATTCTGATCGGAATATTTAAATTATATATTTTCACTTTGTTAAAGAGTTCTTTCCTATTGTTTTTCTTCTTTCCACTGTATTCTTTCTTTTTATCTTACTGATGGGTAACGCCCGTCAACTCTTGTTACTATAAACCACTCCAAACCTCAGGTTCAGTTTAGTCATATATCAATATATATATATATATATAATTAGACAAAGAAACATAGAGAAATCAAAAGAACACACTTACAGTCTATAATTTTCGGTTTGAACCGTCTTCAGGAGAGATAAGAGAGGGAAACTAAGCGCACTGGTTCAGAGACGGTTGGAGACTCCAACGGTGGTTTAATGTCTCTGAACTAGTGCGTTTGGTTTCCCTCTCTTATCTCTCCTGAAGACGGTTCAAACCGAAAATTAGAGACTGTAAGTGTGTTCTTTTGATTTCTCTATGTTTCTTTGTCTATATTGAACTACATTTGTCCGTTTTGGATCGTATTTCCAACGAAAAAGTATATATATACACATATATACTATATAAAAAGATTTCACATAAACACGTGAAACAACAATCAATGATCAAACCACAATAAGAAATGGGAAAACAAGACTAAGATCTTTCAACCGTAACAAGCGGTCTTCGTCAGAGTCAAAAACCCAACATGGGTTTTTGACTCTGTCAGTTGGGTTTTTGACTCTGACGAAGACCGCTTGTTACGGTTGAAAGATCTTAGTCTTGTTTTCCCATTTCTTATTGTGGTTTTATCATATATACTATATATATATATATATATATATATATATATATATATATATACGCACGAGTTCAAAATTCAAGAAGAGTAATACACAGAGTAAGGAAACACACTTACAGACTCAAATTTTCAGTTAATCCGTCTTCAGGAGGAAAGAGAAAGGGATACCAAGCACGTTGTAGACGGAAAGACGCAATGGCTAACTCTTTTTCTCCTGAAGACGGATTGCTCGAAAATTTGAGTTTGTAAGTGTGTTTCTTTACTTTGTGTGCTACTTATCTTCAATTTTGAATTGTTATTGTGTCCTGTTTGGATCGTCTTTCTAATCATGGTATATATATATATATATAAACTCAAAAATTGTTATTGACCTCTTCTATTCTATTCACTGTTTCGTTATTGAGGGCTAGGTCAAATAAAAGAAAATAAACTCCTTTCTAGGCCGACGTTTCGATGTATTTGTACATCATCTTCAGGGCTAAAATTAGAGTAAGACTATAATACATTAATCAAAACAATCTACAACTCACAAAGAGAAATAACACACACTTTTGTTGTTTGTTTTGTATCTGTTGGTTTAACAAAAGTGTGTGTTATTTCTCTTTGTGAGTTGTAGATTGTTTTGATTAATGTATTATAGTCTTACTCTAATTTTAGCCCTGAAGATGATGTACAAATACATCGAAACGTCGGCCTAGAAAGGAGTTTATTTTCTTTTATTTGACCCAGCCCTCAATAACGAAACAGTGAATATATATATATATATATATATATATATATATATAATTAGAGAAACGATTCTTCGAACTGAATAAACTAGAATTTAAAAAGAACACATAGAAAGGAAACCACTGAACTCACTACTATATTTCGATGTCCTCGTGTTCAGGTAAAGAAGTGAATCGCTCCAAAGGCTGATAACGACGTTATCAGCCTTTGGAGCGATTCACTTCTTTTCCTGAAGACGAGGACATCGAAATATAGTAGTGAGTTCAGTGGTTTCCTTTCTATGTGTTCTTTTTAAATTCTAGTTTATATATATATATATATTATATATATATATATATATATATATATAGCAAATAAACGTACTTGCTTCTTTAATATACCTCTATTTGTGATAAGGGCACTCACCTCCTTTAGCAGAGATCTAGTTTGCGGACTCATTTTTTTTAATTAGAGTTCTAAACTGGAGACAAAGTCTTGTCATTAACTAATTATTTATATAATTGTGTTTTATTATTGAACTTACAGCTTTATTATTTTTTACAGGTTGATGATGAACGTAAGCAAAACAAATTTACTGACTTTAAATCAGTGAGTGTTGATTATTGTGTTATGAAGGAATTTGTTTGAAATTAGAAAAGTTCGATTTTGACTATGTCTCAAGGGACTCCTATTGAAGATAATTCAAACAATAGTTTGAATTTGTCTTTTTGTTCTTTGGAATCATTTGATGCTTTATTTGAAGATTCTGAACAACTAAAACCATCTAAGAGAAGAAAAAAGAAACATCGAATAAAGAAATCAAAAAATAATAATAATAATAATAATAATTTACTACCTATAGATAATAAAGGTCAAAATGAAATTAAATTTGTTTTAAAAAGAAGTGGTAATGTTGAATCATCAATGAAATTAGTTTTAGATGCTGATCCAGTAGATTTTTTAAAACAATTTAAACGAGTTTTAAATAGCGTTAGTCCTGAGGAAAAGAAAGATGGCGCTAGCGGAAGAAGGAAATTGATGAATGAAAGTAGTGAATGGAGCCCGACTGTTAGACCTGAAAATGTCGACTCAGAGGAGACAGTGTGCGAGTCATCGAGTTTAAACACCGACAAAACTGAGAGTCATCAGTCATTAGAGATTAAATTTAGTTCTCCTAAAGAAAAGATTAAAAAAAGAAGTCATTCACCGTCATTAACGCCAAAAAAAGATAATAATAAAAAAATCAAATTAACAAGCAATTATAGTAATTTGAGTAATGACAAAGCACAAATTGTAAGCGATTGTTCCAATCAAAATTCTTTACGTGAAATTAACTGTAAAGAAGAGACAAAATCAACTGATAATTATGACGTCATAGATAATGATTCTTTCAGTATTTCTGTTGATGCTGCTACGAGAAATGAATTGAAGAAAGTTTTGTTTAATTTAGAAGTAAGTAAAGGTGAAAGTTGTTTAGTAAACAGTAGTGAAAGTAATAGTCAATCAGGAGAAAGTAAAGAGAAAGACGTTAATGACAGTAGAAGGAAGCAATCATCTGTTGTTAATGATAGCTCACAAGAAGACTCTAATGATAGTAAAAGGAAACTATCATGTGTCGCTAATGACAGCTCACAAGAAGATAGTAACGACGTTAATGACAGTAAAAGGAAACAACTACCTGTCGTTAGTGACATTCCACAAAAAGATACTAATGACAGTAAAAAGAAACTATCATGTGTCGCTAATGACAGCTCACAAGAAGACAGTAGTGACGTTAATGATAGTAAAAGGAAACAATTATCTCTCGTTAATGACAGCTCACAAGAAGACAGTAGTGACGTTAATGATAGTAAAAGGAAACAATTATCTCTTGTTAATGACAGCTCACAAGAAGACAGTAATGACGTTAATGACAGTAAAAAGAAACATTCATCTGTCGTTAATGACAGCTCACAAAAAGATACTAATGACAGTAAAAAGAAACTAACATCTGTCGCTAATGACAGCTCACAAGAAGACAGTAATGACGTTAATGATAGTAAAAAGAAACAATTACCTCTCGTTAATGACAGTTCACAAGTAGACTCTAATGATGTTAATGATAGTAAAAAGAAACAATCATCTGTCGTTAATGACCGTTCACAAAAAGATACTAATGACAGTAAAAAGAAACTAACATCTGTCGCTAATGACAGCTCACAAGAAGACAGTAATGACGTTAATGATAGTAAAAAGAAACAATTACCTCTCGTTAATGACAGTTCACAAGTAGACTCTAATGATGTTAATGATAGTAAAAAGAAACAATCATCTGTCGTTAATGACCGTTCACAAAAAGATACTAATGACAGTAAAAAGAAACTAACATCTGTCGCTAATGACAGCTCACAAGAAGACTCTGATGACGTTAATGATAGTAAAAAGAAACAATTACCTCTCGTTAATGACAGTTCTCAAGTAGACTCTAATGACGTTAATGATAGTAAAAAGAAACTATTATCTGTCACTAATGACAGTTCAGAAGAAGACTCTAATGATGGTAAAAAGAAACAATTACCTGTCGTTAATGAGAGTAAACGGAAACAATCATCTGTCGTTATTGACAGTTCACAAGAAGACTCTAATGACGTTAATGACAATGAACAGGAAGATTCTAATGACGTTAATATCAATGAAGAGGAATATACTAATGACGTTAATATCAATGAAGAGGAATATACTAATGACGTTAATATCAATGAAGAGGAATATACTAATGACGTTAATATCAATGAAGAGGAATATACTAATGACGTTAATATCAATGAAGAGGAATATACTAATGACGTTAATATCAATGAAGAGGAATATACTAATGACGTTAATATCAATGAAGAGGAATATACTAATGACGTTAATTTCACTGTACAGGAAGATTCTAATGATGTTAATGTCAGTGAACAGGAAGGTACTACTAGTGTTGTTAATATCATTGAACAAGAAGATACTAGTGACAGTGAACATGAAAATACTTCTGTTGTTAAGGGCATTAAAAAGAAATATTTACCTTTGGATAAAAACAATAAAAAGAAAAATAAATTTGTAGGCAAAAACAGTAAAGAGAAATATACTGCTGCCGTTAATGACAGCGAACTTGAAGATTCTAGTGACGTTGATGACAGTAAAAAGAAAAATAAACGTTCAGGTAAAAACAGTGAAGAGAAAGATTCTCCTGATGTTAGTCTCAGCGAACTTGAAGATTCTAGTGACGTTAATGACAGTAAAAAGAAAAATAAACGTTCAGGTGAAAACAGTGGAGAGAAAGATTCTCCTGCTGTTAATCTCAGCGAACTTGATGATTCTAGTGACACTGAAAGTTTTTTTCATAATGAAAGTATATCATCAGATAGTGAGTACAGGCCATCGATTTGTTCTTCTGATTCTTATTCTTTTGAAGAAAAGAAGAAGACGAAGAAGAAAGTAAAAACAGGAAGAAAAGAGGAAAAGAATATCTCATTTCTATCACCGGCTACTCCAATATCGTGGATGACTTTGTACGATGTTAAAGATATCGATATAGCTGACTTAGAACAAAAAGTTATTGAAAATTGGAAAACCGGTAAAAAAACCTTGCAGGTAATTTTTTTTATCTATCAATTATAAAACATTCATTGTAGGGTAAAAAAAAGCTAATGAAATGGTCTCTACATATAAAAATTTAATGGTATAAACAAAGCGTTTCGAACACGTAGTGTTCTTCTTCAGGCATTAACTAAAAAAATACAATGTCATCAGAGAGTTATCTATAGTACGGGGTCAGGCTAGCTCAGTGGTTACGTGCTCACCTCTGAACTGATAGGACCGGGGTTCGATCCCCACCTGGCCCTCGATTTATTCATGCGGGAAGTGAATAAATCTGAGCACGTCGTCCCTCGGAGAAGGACGTTAAACTGTCGGTCCCGAGCCTGTACGATGTCAGATACTCGTTAAAGATCCCTACTCTAAATACACTTGAGTTAGGCAAAATTTAGGACTCCCACTGTAGAATCAATCTTGATTGTGTGGTATCACAAAGGGCCAATACTCGGCCTAAGTGTGTTCCCTTGTAGAACTGCCACTGCAACCTAACCTATCTATAGTACACAGTAAATATAGTACAAATTTGTATTTGCACTTTTGCTGGGTTCAACGGTAAATTTTTTTTTTTATTTATAGTTGATAAGTGCATCATCTTTTTGCACTATCTGTTTTTGTTCGATTCTTTAGTTCCTCAGATTTTGTTGTATAGCTTTATTTCCTTTAGAAATGATTGCACTACTGTCTGAGGAAGTTAATGCCTGAGAAAGAACACTAAGTGTTCGAAACGCGTTGTTTATACCATTGAAGTTTTTATATGTGGAGACCATTTCATTAGCTTTTTACCCTACAATGAGTAAATACTATGTAATAACTGATTGCACTACGTTAGAATTATAAAACATTTTTTTTTTCCTTTTTTATTATTTTCTTATAGCAACAACCCTCAAATAGGAGGTAACAAGTAATAGTCTTATGTGATATATAAAATTGAAATAAAAAGAGTGGAGAAACCACCCTTTGTAGTTTATCTGAACCACATGTATATCTGAACTTTCAGATCGTTCAGATATACATAGATTGTTCAGATCACCTTGCAACTAATCTTAACAGTTAACATTTCTTTAGTAGATTTCGAGGGCCAACATCTTTTCAGTCTTCTACTATGGTTGGTAAGAATCTGTTAGGATGATAATTCTTGAAAAAAAAATTACAAAAGAAGCCCTGTTAGTCCGTCCATCACAAATGTAAACAAATCCGAACAAGTGTACCAAGTGATCCGTTATTATTCCAAGATGGATTTTTTTGTTATTTTTATTGATATATTGCCCTTTGCTATAATCAGAATTTTATTACATTTTTTTTGTTAATTGCTAATTTATGGTTTAATTTGTGGATAAAAGCTCATTGTTTTATAGTACGTGGTTTAGCGCTAAAAGAAAAAAAATTAAAACGTAAATTGTACGATAATTCTTCTTTTTGTTAGTGTATTTTAAAAAAAAAATACGTCAACTCATCCCCCAAATAATGCTCTATCATTGGGTATAACTTGATTTTGATCTGTCAAACAGAATGACTTATATCCAGCTTCTAACATTTCAGATTGTATCATAAGTCAAAATTTTATCATTTTATGTGTAAAAAATTGTCAACACAAAAATGTTGTGTGTTCAGAAATTATTCATTAATTATGCTTATATATATGGATATAAAAAGATTTCACATAAACACGTGAAATAACAATCAATGATCAAACCACAATAAGAAATGGTTTTCTTATTTTTACCCACTGAAGTTGGGTTTTTGACTCTGACGAAGACCGCTTGTTACGGTTGAAAGATCTTAGTCTTGTTTTCCCATTTCTTATTGTGGTTTGATCATTGATATGTGGATATGTAAACAAACGGCACGGATCGCATAACACTTTAGCTTGGGGCTGAGATAAAAAGGAGGGGATTTGGGAATTAGGAAGGATGGGAAACGAAGGTGGTCAGGCCCGTCCAGGCCATTGTCACCTTTTCCTCCTCCTGTTTCGTTTGTCCCTGTTTTGATATTAAGACTTGTGCCCAGCTTATTCAACCATATCACAAATAATAGCAGAACAGATCGATGCTTTTTTAAACGTGAAAGATCTTTAGCTCCATATCGAGGACAAATGACCTAGCCGAAGATAGAGGTAATTGTCCTGCATATAGCAGGTTAACAGGTTAGCCTCGTGAAAACCTAAAGTCGAAGTTGAGAGTTAGAGGCTAATAGAGGCGCTTATTCACTCCATTACTACCCCCTAAAGTACGATAAAAATCATTTAAGTAAACTAATGTCACTAAGTATGTTCTAGAGCAGTGTTTCCCAAAGTTGGCGGTACCGCCCCCCCTAGGGGCAATGTTTTTATATTGTTGGGCGGTAATGCAAAAAGGAGCGGGGATTCTATTTTCATAAATTGAAAATGTTCATGCAATATAATTTCTAAATTTAAGTGAAAACACAACATTTAAACTTCCAGGAAACAGTTTCTTAAAATTATTTGTTTTGATAATTCATTTTTATGTTAAAAGTATATTCTCACCTAAGTTTCTTTTATTGTGTATTCTTTTGCATAAATATGCTATGAAACAATACATCATTTGGATTCTAAATAAATATTCAATTAGTAATTATTTTTAATTTAATTATTAAAATGTTACTTATTTGGTTAATTTAGTCTAGGAATCTGATTATTATTCAAGGGTGTTGAGTTATAGGTTTATGGACCCAAGGGGGCGGTCAGTCGAAAAAGTTTGGGAAACACTGTTCTAGAGAATGAAGAAGATACGGAAATCGGTTAAACAGTGTTGAAAATAATTTGCAGATACTGTATATTTTTTATTAAAATTAACACTTTCTATAGTACTGACGATGAAATTATTTACTTTACTATAAGTAAAGTATAGTGATCGTGAAAAAATTCGATCTCGAGATTTTGACGGAATTAAATGTTTTGAGGTCCCAGAAGTCGTTTTATGAAGTTTTTACGATGATGTCTGTGTGTGTGTGGGTGGGTGGGTGAGTGTGTTAGCATTGCCTGTTACCACGCTACGGTCCGGAATCTTTGATAGATCAAGTTGATATTTTACACAAAAATGGGCCCCATAAAGACGAAGATCCCTATTGTTTGGGAAGAATTATGCATGATAGGAAAGTCACTTTTTTTGCCAAAAACCGTTTTTTTTTTATACATTTATTTCTCCTAAACTAATAACCTTACAGTTTTGAAATTTTGACATTATCTTTGAGGTTACAAATGTAACAAACGAAAAATATATTCTGAATTTTAAAACAACAGGAAATATTTTTTTTTCAATAAAATGTAAAAATTTTGACTTATAATTAAATCTCAAACCTTGTGAGAGCGATACAAGCCATACTGTTTGACGGACAAGAATGAAACTATGCCTATAAATAGAACATTATGTGTAGAATGAGTTGAGATATTTTTTTTCAAAATTAGATTCGCTAATGGGGCGTTACAATACGATTTCTGTTTTCAGAAAATGTTTTTTTGACGCTAAACGGCTCATTAAAAAATAACGAAAATTTGACCAAAAATGGAACAAAAAATTAGCAATTTACAAAAAAAAAATATGAAGTTTCAATTATGGGAAAGAGCAATAATGCTATAAAAACTGTTTGTTTACCTTAGACTAAGAGATCACCTGCTATACTTGTCGAATTTTTTATATTTTTTTTCATTGTTTACATTGACTTAGAAATTTTTTAAGCGAATCCACTGAGATAAAATTGATTTTATAAAGGAACAGTTTAAATTGTTTATTGACGTATATGAGATGTAAGAGGAATAATATTGTGCAGGAAAATGATAACACTCACTCAGAAAAAATTTGTATATATGTTATATGCTAAAGGGGAAGGAAAATGATCTTTTTAAATACTTAGAAGACATAAAATTCACAGTATAATAATTCTATAAAAAACCAAAAATGTAAAAGATAATTCAAAATTGAAATCTTTCGTTTAGAGAATAATAAATGTAATTATCGTACATCTTTAACTATAAATCATCTTAAAACAACATTTTTTCTTCGCTGTTTATGATGTTTTTCAGAGAGAAAAAGGGTATTTACCTGTTTATATTTGAAACTTTTACTTTAATGTTCAATGTAGAAGGATGTCAAGTAAACGATGTAAGAAATCCACTGGCTATTTGAACAAAAGCCATGTTCTCTTGTAGGAGAATATTTCGTATCAAGAAATGTTCACTTTAGTTTTTCAAAAATCTTATTACTGCTGTAGTTATACTAATGAAATTATTTGCATCAGCTCTGTGATATACAAAAATAAGCTTATATATTGATATGTCCTTCAATCACTATCTGTACTACCTCAGGACTGAAAGACTAATAATCATATCCCATTTAGATGTTTACATTATGCTTAAATGAGACGTTATGTGTTATATACTCAAGAAATTTTGATATTAAGCTACTTATAGTAAAGTTGAGTGTAGGCCACTCCAGATTTTTTTATATTCATTCTTGTTGTTAGGTTAGTCCAGTGGTAACATACTCGTCTTTGGACTGGTAGATCTGGGGTTCAATACCCCCATTTTGGATTTATTCATGCGGGAGGTGAATAAATCTGAAAACGTCGTCCCTCGGAGAAGGACGTTAAACTCTTTTGTCCTTTAACCTGTATGATATCACTTCTTGTTAAAGATCCTATACACTATAAATATATTTTTGAGTTCTGAAAAATATGGAACTCCCAATGTAGAATTTGTTCATTGTGTGATATCACAAAGAACCAATGTTCAACCTTTATGTGTTCCTCTTGTCAAACTTCTACTACAACCTAACATAACCTATATTCATTTTTTTTGTTTTTACAGAGATTGTGCACTAAACGCATCAAAATTGACTGGGCTTTACCAAAAAAACATGCTTCAAAGAACGTCACACTTAATACTTCATTTTTGGATAGTAGCATAGTTCCAAGTGAAGAAAAAGACTTGTTAAGGAAACGCTGGGAAGAATTTTGTGAGGTAATATAAGAATAAGTATGTTATAAAAATAGTTTTATTAAATTTGAATACTGGCTGATAGAAGATTGAGAAAAGCTGCGGACATTTTTGGTATGTCTCGAATTAAAGTTTTAGAAGAAGCTCTATAACAGGGGTTCTCAACCTTTTTTTGCTTGTGGACCCCCTAAAAGCTACTTGTGGACCCCCACTCCCCCCCGGATACTTAAAAAACATAATTATACAAAGTTATAAATAAATATTTGTTTTTAGGTAAATGAAAATCGTTAATTATGAAATAATTTCATTACATCTAGAACGCATGCGAAAATACAAAAATGTTTTTAAAACAATAACAAAATATTTCTTCATTAACATTTTATAAAGTACCCTGAAATAAATTGTAACATAATCAATTTTGAATGAACCATAAAGAGAAGTGCAATAGAAAATTTTAAAACATTGGAACATTTTAACAAACTGACGAGGATATTAGGCCTTATATTTTAATGATGTGTGAATATTGTACGGCCAAAGCTTACTACGCTTTGATTTATTTTTGGTTTGCTGATGAATTTAAACTTAACATAGAGCCCTAACCACATATCATGGACCTTCAGAATACTACTTTTCTCATGGACCCCCAGTAATCCTCTGTGGACCCCTGGGGGTCCATGTGGACCACGTTGAGAACCACTGCTCTATAACATACTTTCCAAAGGTCCTTACAAACGTCCTGTTGCTATGGATCAAAGTCTTAGATACTTAGTTCCTTTCGAAGGTCCTTACAAATGTCTTGTTCTACGGATCAAAGTCTCAGGTACTTAGTTTCTTTCGAAGGTCCTTAAAAACATCCTGTTCTACGGAACAAAGTCTCAGGTACTTAATTCCTTTCGAAGGTCCTTACAAATGCCCTATTCTACGGATCAAAGTCTCAGATACTTAATTCATTCTGAATCCTTACAAACGTCTGTTGCTACGGAAGGAGTCTCAGGTAGTGTTGCCTTCCAAAGGTCCTTACAAACATCAGTTGCTACAGATCAAACTCTCAGGTACTTAGTTCCTTTCGAAGGTCCTTATTAATGTCCTGTTCAACGGATCAAAGTCTCAGACACTTAATTCATTCCGAAAGTTCTTACAAACGTCTGTTGCTACGGATCAAACTCTCAGGTACTATGCCTTCCAATGGTCCTTACAAACATCTGTTTCTACGGATCAAATTCTCACGTACTTAGTTCCTTTCGAAGGTCCTTACAAACGTCCTGTTCTACGGTTCAAAGTCTAAAAGGTTCAGATGAACTGGAGTATGTGTTCTAGAAAAGCCCCTACAGGTAAATCCATTCTTAGTGTCTGTTATACCAGATAAAAAGGTTCAGATGAACTGGAGTATCAGTGTTCTAGAAAAGCCCCTATAGGTAAATCCATTTTTAGTGTCTGTTATATCAGATAAAAAGGTTCAGATGAACTGGAGTATCAGTGTTCTAGAAAAGCCGCTACAGGTAAATCCATTCTTAGTGTCTGTTATATCAGATAAAAAGGTTCAGATGAACTGGAGTCTCAGTGTACTAGAAAAGCCCCTACTGGTAAATCCATTCTTAGTGTCTGTTATACCAGATAAAAAGGTTCAGATGAACTGGAGTATCAGTGTTCTACAAAAGCCCCTACTGGTAAATCCATTTTTAGTGTCTGTTATATCAGATAAAAAGGTTCAGGTGAACTGGAGTATCAGTGTTCTAGAAAAGCCCCTACAGGTAAATCCATTCTTAGTGTCTGTTATATCAGATAAAAAGGTTCAGGTGAACTGGAGTATCAGTGTTCTAGAAAAGCCCCTACAGGTAAATCCATTGTTAGTGTCTGTTATACCAGATAAAAAGGTTCAGGTGAAATGGAGTATCAGTATTCTAGAAAAGCCCCTACAGGTAAATCCATTGTTAGTGTCTGTTATACCAGATAAAAAGGTCCAGGTGAACTGGAGTATCAGTGTTCTAGAAAAGCCCCTACAGGTAAATCCATTTTTAGTGTCTGTTATACCAGATAAAAAGGTCCAGGTGAACTGGAGTATCTGTTCTAGAAAAGTCCCTCCTGGTAAATCCATTCTTAGTGTCTGTTATACCAGATAAAAAGGTTCAGGTGAACTGGAGTATCAGTGTTCTAGAAAAGCCCCTACAGGTAAATCCATTCTTAGTGTCTGACATACCAGATAAAAAAGTTCAGGTGAACTGGAGTATCAGTGTTCTAGAAAAGCCCCTAGAGGTAAATCCATTGTTAGTGTCTGTTATATCAGATAAAAAGGTTCAGGTGAACTGGAGTATCAGTGTTCTAGAAAAGCCGCTACAGGTAAATCCTACAGGTAAAAAGCTAATGATATGGTCTCCAAATATAAAAATTTAATGGTATAAACAACGGGTTTCGAACACTTAGTGTTCTTCCTTAGGCATTAACTAAACCAGGGCTTCTTAAACTGTGTTTCGCGACCCCCAGGGGGGTCGCTAGACTACTGAAAGGGGGTCGCAAAGATCTGATACTTTTCAATCATTATAAATAAAATTTTAAAATTAGTATACACACTACGTACAAATATAAATAAAAATAAAAATCATACATAATACTATTGTAGTGTCCAGTTATATATATGTGAAATGAATGGGTACGTATTCTTTAATCCTTATTTTATTTACATTGTAAAATAGTGCGATATTACACCTACATCTACGGTTAATATATATTTCATTATATGGAGGAGGGGGTCGTTTAAAAAGCTTGAAGGGGGTCGCTATATAAAAAAGTTTAAGAAGCCCTGAACTAAACAATACCTTGACACCAATTAGCTATCTATAGAATAAAATATAGTTATGTATGGTATAGTAAATATAATTAAGTAATAGTACTTTAATTAAGTTATAGTAGTTAGATCCTTAATGAATATTAATTAATTAATTAATTAATGAACTATTCATTCATTCATTAAAGGGGTTCTTGAAGATTTTGGTCATAAACATACAACTCCTGATTATATGCCGACGTTTCTGCAAAAGTTGTTTATCATTTTCAAGGCTAAAAAAAACAATTTATTAACGACATAACAGTTTAAAAACAACAAAGCAAGACAAATACATTTACGGAATACCAACCCTTTTGTGAATTAAAAAAAATATCAGTGGTCAAAAAGCTATAATATCAATTGGTTGGTATTCCGTGGATGTATATTTGTCTTGCTTTACTTATATCGTTAATAAATTGTTTTTTTAGCCTTAAAAATGCCAAACAACTTTTGGCGAATCGTCGGCTTATAATCAGGAGTTGTATGTTTATAACCAAAATCCTCAAGAACCCCTTTTTGTGAATTAGAAATATCAGTGGTCGAGAAGCTATATCAGTATTAATATTATATATTAATAGTATATTGTTTAGATATTTTTTTTCTATAATTCCCTAATTTTTTTGTTTTTTTTTGTTTCAGATCTACGACCTTGATAAAAACCATCCAGAATATCTCCTACCTAATCCATTAACTAAAAGCATTAACAGCCGTCCTTTAATTCAGCAAGTCATGAAATTAATTGGCCAAGACTTTCCTGATTATTCTATAAATCAAATCTATATAAACTTTGTCAAAATGGCGAAGAATTATAAATATAGAAAGTAAATGAATTTATTCATTTTGAAACTAAGTTTTTGTTAAATGAATATATATTGTGTGAAAAATGTGTCATATTAAATTTGATGATTATGAAAATATAAAATTGAATTGAAGAGAATGAAGAAGAATAGGAAGGACTAGGAAGGACTTTCAGCTCCACTAGGTTAGGTTAGGTTAGGTTAGGTTGCAGTGGCAGTCCCACAAGAGAACACACGTAGGCCAAGCATTGGCCCTTTGTGATACCACACAATGAAGATTGATTCTACAGTGGGAATCCTAAATTTTGGCCTAACTCAAATGTATTTAGAGTAGGGATCTTTAACGAGTACCTGACACCGTACAGGCTCGGGACCGACGGTTTAACGTCCTTCTCCGAGGGACGACGTGCTCAGATTTAATCACCTCCCGCGTGAATAAATCGAGGGCCAGGTGAGGATTGAACCCCGGTCCTATCAGTTCAGAGGTGAGCACGTAACCACTGAGCTAGCCTGGCCCCCTAGGAAGGACTTTATAATTCAGATTATAATATTGTTGAAGATTTTCAGTTCTTCATTTCTTGTTCACATACGAGAAATTTTTAATTTTTTTTTATTTTTAATTTAGGTATATTTATATTTCAGTCATATAAACTTGGCTATCTTCAGTGTTTCCCCAAAGATTTTCCTGAGTTAACAAACGCTGAGGCTGATTCTTTTGGAAAGATGAGAAACAGTTTTAAATGCGGTGATCGAGTAATATAATAATAGATTCAAGGCTTTTACAATATAAATATTATATAAGAATTTGCTTATCTATTTGTGGTAGCCTTTTGGGGGAAGTGGATGGTGCTAAAATGGCCTTTACTCCAAGAAAGGTTCCCCCTGTGCTAGGACATTAGCACTATCTGGTTTTCTTCGATTCTCTAGTTCCTCATATTTGTTGTATAGCTTTAATTCCTTTAGAAATAGTGTCACTTCGTTGGAATATTTATTATCAGGGGCTAGTGCTATTAACAATTTTAACGGTATGCCTGCAGACATCCTTTCTTGCTCTAATTGTGGGCATTCTCCAATTAAATAGGCCACCGTCAACACATCTTTACATTTTGGCCATGAGAGTCTTTGTTCTTTTGGATAGTAAAAGTTCTTATATAGTTTTATTGAGTGTCATGAAAAAACCTACTTTTTTGTGTTGCACAATGGCTTGAAATTCAGCCAGCAAGTGCAACGGTGTTTCTTCCTCTAACTTGCAAAATCTGCAAAAAACCATCATTGACAATGGACAATTAACATTCTCCGCAGGTGGCCATTAAGTTTGAAGGGAACCATTAGAAATCCAGTATGAAAAATGACTTCACTATCCCGAACCTTAAAAAAAACATAATAACAAATATCACGTTTATTAAAAGGTTCAGGATTAGTTAAAACACTTTTCAAACTAATTCCCATATCAAAAACTTGAATAGTTCAATTCATCATTCATATATTGTATCCAATTTCAAATAATTAACTCTGATGTTCTTAAAACCCACAGATATGTAAAGAACACTAAGTGTTCGAAACGCTTTGTTAGTTTCGTATTACATTTTTTTTTTTTGTGTAAAGTCGTAATTCTTGAAATCCCAAAACGAGTTTTATTCAAATTTAGTTACGTTTGCCAGTGGTATTCGAAGCAAATTCAAATTCACACACGTAAATACTTTCTTTTATAATTGTAAAATTTAATTTATTTTTTGGTTACTTTTTTTATGTTAACATTTTGAATGTAAAATCGAAAAAGTAAAGTCCAACATTGATAGTGTTATTATTTTAGTATAGTTTTAACAAAGATGGTTTATTGTTTAATGATACATTTATAAGGTTATTTTATTGGTTTCATTTTACATTTTGATATCAATTCGTTAATTAAAAAAAATGACTGGCTGCCGTGTAAAATAATAATGATTAGAGGTTTATATAAAACAATTATCTTGAAATTATCTCATATGACTCGTCATTACTAAGCTATAATTGCTGATTATTGTGTCTTTTAGATTTTTAGAAGAAGAAGATAAGATATTGATTTCACTCTATTGTCATCTTCAAACAAAGAAGGATATGTTTCGACCAATCGCAGCAGAGATACTGAAAAGGCCTGGCTTTGCAGTGTGTTCAAGACTTAATATTCTAAAGAGGAAAACTCTTAAAGGTAAAAACACCTTATGCGTGTACAGTTTACCTCGACTTATTGTTTGCTAAACCTCGACAGTTTACCAGGACGGTTTCCTGCTGTTGTGTTTCCGGCGTGCTTGGTCGCTCTTTTCTCCTGAAGACAGATCATCCGAAAATTTGAGTTTGTAACTGTGTCTCTTTCTCTGTGTGTTGCTTTTCGTCGTTTTTGAACTGATTTGGGTCCAGTTTGGATCGTTTTTTCGATTTTTAAGTGAAATATATATATATTTATATATATATATATATTATATATATATATAATTCAATATAAACAAAGAAACATAGAGAAATTAAAAGAACACACTTACAGTCTCTAATTTTCGGTTTGAACCGTCTTCAGGAGAGATAAGAGAGGGAAACCAGTGCGCTTGGTTTCCCTCTCTTATCTCTCCTGAAGACGGTTCACACCGAAAATTAGAGACTCTAAGTGTGTTCTTTTGATTTCTGTATGTTTCTTTGTCTATATTGAACTATATTTGTCCGTTTTGGATCGTATTTCCAACGAAAAAGTATAGTATATATATATATATATTATATTTGACAACTGAGTTGACTGTCGTCCCTCCGTCAATTCACTTCTTCTCCTGAGGACGACCGCCATTACGGTCGAAATATTGAAAAGTGAGTCTTTTGTTATGTTTCAGTTTATGTGTCACTGTTTATTTTAAGTATATATATATATATATATATATAGTTCAATATAGATAAAGAAACATACGTGTTCAAACCGAAATTTAGAGACTGTAAGTGTATTCTTTTGATTTCTCTATGTTTCTTTGTCTATATTGAACTATATTTGTCCGTTTTGGATCGTATTTCCAACGAAAAAGTATTTATATTCATATATATAAGAAGGCATTAAAAGATATAGAGATTCGCTATGTTTTGTTAAACTAATTCTTTTTTTTTTGTAGGTCCTCGAGTGCAGAGAAGAAGATTTATTGGTGGTTTGTCCATGTTTTCTAAATCCATTATCAGATCGATAAGTGGTTTATTTAACTGTAACATTCAAAGTGTGGACGATAGTAAGATCGACGATGAGTTTTGGAAAAGATTTGCCCTTGTTGAAGGCTTGCCTCCAGAGTATGGGAAAGCTGTCTGGTTGTTAAAACTAAGACCTTTGATTTACTCGCAACATCCTGCCCAGTATAAAAATATCGCTTCTGTCCTTATAACCAGGTAAGAATCAAATCACCTTTCATATTAATTAAATTAATTAATTAATTAATTTACGATTGCTTACACATCACTTACTGATCTTTGAATCACTAATATATCTAAAACTATATTTATAATAATTTTTCTAATAATATTTTTATATTAATAATAAAAGTATATTTATAATTTATTTATATTATTTTTCACGCCAGGAAGTACAATCGCTGGATTATTTCTTCCCTCCTGCCTCTATATGGAAGTGTATAAAAAGATTTCACATAAACACGTGAAACAACAATCAATGATCAAACCACAATAAGAAATGGGAAAACAATAGTAAGATCTTTCAACCGTAACAAGCGGTCTTCGTCAGAGTCAAAAACCCAACTGCTATATATATATATATATAAAAAGATTTCACATAAACACGTGAAACAACAATCAATGATCAAACCACAATAAGAAATGGGAAAACAATACTAAGATCTTTCAACCGTAACAAGCGGTCTTCGTCAGAGTCAAAACCCCAACTCAATGTTGGGTTTTTGACTCTGACGAAGACCGCTTGTTACGGTTGAAAGATCTTAGTCTTGTTTTCCCATTTCTTATTGTGATTTGATCATGGAAGTGTATATACAGTAATCCCTCCCTTACTATGTACTCGTAACAGTAGTTACAGTGTGTTACAGTAATATCGCGGTTCAGTTTTCGCGTGTTCAGTGATTCGCGAAGTCCTGAAATGTTCAATTAAAAATACACATCACTTACTGACCTTTGAATCACTAATATATCTAAAACAGGGATTCTCAAAGGGGGGTGAATTTTTGGATCTTCAGGGGGTGAATTGTGACCACAGTAGGTTTCCAACGTGTGGAAAGCTATTATAGGTTTTGACCTCTTAATTGTAATTTCAAAAAAAAAAAAATTGATAGAATTAATATTTAATATATCCATCAATAATTATAATTAGCATTATAAAATTCTCTTATAATCATAATGACTGTAAAGTTGTCAAAGTGTATATACTACCTTGGGAATGACATTGTGGGAAATGCGAGAGGGGTGAATGGGCTAAACAAGGCTGAGAACCCCTGATCTAAAAGTATATTTAAATAATTTAAATTATCCTTTTTATATATCGAACTAAACAACTATTTATCATTGTTATTATTTACTAGACTACCCGTGACCTGTTGAGTCATCCAATACTTTCCATTTTATTGCAATCAATTTCACATAAATACAGATAAACTCTAAATCAATTCATTTCTAATAAAGAGGATAAAGAACATATTATTAAGACAGTTCTTTTTATTTACATTTTTTGTACAATATGAATTTTTGCAAAAAAAAAAAGATTAATGCATTCTTGTTGTTGACCCTATTGAGAGCCAAGCAACATGTAGTTGGCTCCTTGAGACTTATGAATAGTCATGGCAAATGCTAACAGAATTGGAAATTGAATCCTTGAAAAAAGGAATGTTGTCCTATTCAGATAAAACGATTTTCAATCTTGGAATTAAAACTATTAATCCCTTTGACACCGTGATGCGATAATTTTATAAACAATGACATAATCATAAAGTTCCTCAGTTATTAGTCATGTTCCATTACATAATAGCGGTGGATCAATGTTTCTCATACAGACACATACCAGGAACAGCCTTGCTGTCGGCATGGGTTCGATTCCCACAGAAAGTCTATCAATTTTATTCTGTTTAGAGCAGCGGTTCCCAACCTTTCAAATTTCAAAGCGACCCATTTTAGAACAAGCAATCAGGAAGCGACCCCAATCGTTAAAATACCTTTTATACATTTATTTTTTCTATAAAGAAACTGGCATATATTGCAATTTATTAGTGAAGTAACTGTATATTCCTTAAATATATGATTAATATAGAATTTATTCATTAATTTCAAAGCTCCTACAAAACATTAATGAATTGCAAATCAATTTCGAAGTATTCAAACAAACAAATTTCATACCGTTATGTAACTTTACTAAAGTATGTTTATGAACTGACCTTAATGAGATGGCTGGTATTGTAGCTTTTTAGCTAGCAATTCTATCCTAGGCTCCGTTGTCGATATGGCACACCTCAAGTCGTGTTCCACATCTAATTTATTTCGGTACTTGTTTTTAAGGATGAGTAGTTGGGAGAAGGCTGTTTCACATAAGTAAGTTGTTGGGAAGGGCAATAAAACCCATAAAACCCATAGTTTAATGTAAATGTTGTTAAGAACTTATACTTTTGTAGTATATAGGAATCATATCGATAACAAGATTTCACAATATATACGTGAAATAACAATCAACGTCCAAACCACATAAGAAAAGAGAAAGAAGACTAAGGTCTTTCAAATGAAACGAAACATGTTCAATACATGTCTTGGACGTTATGTTCAGTGACTTAATAAACTGTTACATTTAGTTTCATAGTGCGAATTTATATAATTGTCTTAATTTTATTTTATAATGTTATTTATTTAACTGTCTTCTGTTTTTACCGTGTTTTATATAATAATCACGTTCGGGTCAAAATCAATTGGCGACCCCATGGCATTGGTGTCACGACCCCGTTTGGGGTCGCGACCCACAGATTGGGAACCACTGGTTTAGAGCGTCATACGACGGTTTTTCAAGCAAACGAAGCAAGACGATCAGAGTTTTATAATTAAATAGATAAATAAATAATGACTGAGAATTGTCCATGGAGCCTTCATTAATCGTATAATACATAACATATTGATTAGGGGCCAGGCTAGCTCAGTGGTTACGTGCTCGCCTCTGAACTGATAGGACCGGGGTTCGATCATCTGTACCTGTACATATTCACGCGGGAGGTGAATAAATCTGAGCGCGTCGTCCCTCGGAGAAGGACGTTAAACCGTCGGTCCCGAGCCTGTACGATGTCAGATACTCGTTAAAGAAGATCCCTACTCTAAATACATTTGAGTTAGGCAAAATTTAGGACTCCCACTGTAGAATCAATCTTCATTGTGTGGTCAACACAGGTATCACGAAGGGCCAATGCTCGGCCTACGTGTGTTCCTTTGTGGAACTGCCACTGCAACCTAACCTAACCTAACATATTGATTATATTTATTATCAGTTGTTTGCGATATGTTGCCAAATATCCTTGTTTTATATTCGCTTGTTTTCAGATTGTGGAGCGAACACTACACCTCTTGGGACCAGATTGACTGGAAAGCTCTATCAGATGAACTTTATAATGTCGGCTCTGTTTTTTTGTTCCGATTTTTCATTGATCTTGTAATGAAATATGTTGATCCAAAGAAACAGTCGTCAGTTCAAGGTAAGGCTTATGCAATTTGATTAATATTAGAATATACCGTCATACCAGGGTATAATGCTGTTGGAGTTGTTCGAGTGTTAACAATCTTCGAATAGAACTGATCTCAATCAAAATCTATTCATTCTGAGGTAAAATAGATAAACAAACAAAAGTCTCCACATAAATGAAGTTTTATTCAACAGCTACAACGCGTTTCGAACACTTTGTGTTCATCATCAGGAAGACACCAAGGATGTGGTGGTGCTGAAGGGTTGGTCTGTATTTCATCTGAAATATCTGAAATGTGGTGTATAAAGAGACATTTGCTTAACACTGTACTAATAATGATATTTTCTACTATTCTATAATTTCTAATGATATTTTAGAATACCATGTATCATCGAATTTTTGAAAGAGTACCCGTCAAAGACGGGCACGTTTGCTACTATATATATATATTTCTTATTTTTATTATATAATTTTTTCATTATTAATTTTTTTATTATTATATTTTCCTCGTTGCTATTCTTCATCAGCATTCCTACTACTTTTTTTTGTTTTGGTTGTGTACAATATATGTACAACCTGTACATATTCTGTACACATATTCTGTACACATTTGTCTTCTCGCCACTCAATTTCCTTTCCTGAGGACGACCCTTAAAAGGGTTGAAATATTGAATATGAGTCCTAGTTTCTGTTTCATTCGTGTTTCTCAAAGTTTTCAATATATATATATATTATTTTATTATAAAATTCTTTCATTATTAATTTTTTTTTATTATTATATTTTTCCTCGTTGCTATTCTTCATCAGCATTCCTACTACTTTTTTTTGTTTTGGTTATGGCCAACCTGTTCATATTCTGTGAAGCCGTCCAGTTGGCTTTTGTCTTCTCGCCACTCAACTTCCTTTCCTAAGGATGACCGTTAAAAGGGTTGAAATATTGAATGTGAGTCCTAGTTTCTGTTTCATTCGTGTGTCTCAAAGTTTTCAATATATATATATATATATAATTAAAAGAAACGGTCCAGCGGACTTTTTTAAATAAAATAAATTCAAAACGAAGGAAACACACAGAAAGACACAGACATAACTCACATCGATATTTCGACCATCGTCGTCATCAGGAGGTGTGAAGAGCGAAGAGTCCCGCAGGAAGACAGGGCGGCGACAGCTGTGTCTTTCTGTGTGTTTCCTTCGTTTTGAATTTATTTTCCACTCCTTGGATCAGTTCAATTCGAAGATGGGTGACGACCGAAACCGGTTGGAAAACTCCAGCAGAAGGATACGATGTAAAACTGTTTATTGTGTTTCTAATATTAATCATACTAACCTCAGTGGTAATATAAACACATTGAACCCTCAAGTTTTCGTACTTCAAGAAACCGTACTTTCAAATTTTCGTACTTTTTTTTTTTTCTTCTGAACAGCATAAATTATCATCCGGGTATTGGTAAATCACAATGAGAGTAGAGTGTGACTGAGTAGCCTAGGCTACTCCAATTTCGTCATTTTAAACAATTGTTTATTATAAAATTATGTATAATAATAGTGTTTATTTAAATTAAATGTATCGTGTGCTAAAGTAAGTGAAATTGAGATAGTCTAGCCCTTCTAGAAAGCCATAGTGAGGTTATGTATGTGGTATGTCTTGATATACTGTCAACCACTTAGCCTACCCTACCCACCATTAGGCTACCACTTGCCAGTGTTACCAATTTTTAGATTTTTCTGTTCCAGGACCTGTCTTGGTCTCTTATTTATACGGAAATTCGAGGGTCCAGAGTATACACTGAATTTATGCAATTTGATATGTTTTTTTTTTCTTATATTTGTGTCGTGGTACTTTATTAGTGTGTGGTAGCATGTTAATGCGGAGTCGTGATGTTGCGTACCTATTAACAGTGTTGTCACATTAGTATAAAGACATATTGATCCTGGTATATATGTACGAACGTATGTTAGTGTGTGACCTTTAATTTGATGGTGTATCGAAACGAATATGAAGGTGTTCTTTGGCAAAACACTTCGATAATATCTAGTGTGCTGAGTGACACTATCAATGATTTGTTTGCAGTGGCCTATCTCCGATAATATCTAGTCTAGTGTGCTGAGTGGCACTATCAATGATTTGTTTGCAGTGGCCTATCTCCGATAATATCTAGTGTGCTGAGTGACACTATCAATGATTTGTTTACAGTGGCCTATATCCGATAATATCTATTGTACAGAGTGACGCTATCAATGATTTGTTTGCAGTGGCCTATATCCGATAATATCTAGTGTGCTGAGTGGCACTATCAATGATTTGTTTTCACCGGCCTATCTCCGATAATATCTAGTGTGCTGAGTGGCACTATCAATGATTTGTTTGCAGTGGCCTATCTCCGATAATATCTAGTGTGCTGAGTGGCACTATCAATGATTTGTTTGCAGTGGCCTATCTCCGATAATATCTAGTGTGCTGAGTGGCACTATCAATGATTTGTTTGCAGTGGCCTATATCCGATAATATCTAGTGTGCTGAGTGGCACTATCAATGATTTGTTTGCAGTGGCCTATATCCGATAATATCTAGTGTGCTGAGTGGTACTATCAATGATTTGTTTGCAGTGGCCTATCAAGGGTTGTTCAGAGGAGTATAAAAATAGAAAATAAAAAAAAATTGAAATAATAACAAATTAACAAAAAATCTAAATTTTTATTATGAAACCGACAATATGTTGTGTGTTGTGTGGCAATATCAATGTTTCTTTTCAGTCCCGTAGGTTGACCGCGGGGGGGGGGGGGTGCCGCCAGGAACTGCACATGCCAGGAGGGGCAGCATTTTGAGAGAACTTATACAAATATAAAACAGGAAAAAATTAAAATAACAAAAAGTTAACAAAAAAAAACCTGAAATTTATTTTGCCAAAATTAGTTTTTAAGATCGTAATTTTTTTTTGTTGTTTTACAAATTTAATAATTTAAAAAAATAAATGTATATCATATTTTTCAAAAACTATTTTTTTTTGTCAAAGCGGTTGAAAATTTATTATATTTGTTTTTGCATAGCCAATTAATTGAATTTAACAATTTTTTTCATGATTTGTTTTTGAAATATCTATAGTTTTTGATGATAGCTGTATATGTATACGAGTACTGCAATAAGATGAAAGTCTTTGGACTAATAACAAAATAAAAATTAGATCCTTGATTATAATTTCATGAAAATAAATATTTTGGAGGGGTCTTTCGGGAATTTTGAAGGTTAACCGAATTATTTTGAGTATTTCAATTGTATATATATCATTTATTATTGACTTTGAAGAGATAACTAAAATAATAATTAACTAATACTTAATTAATTAATATGGCATATTTCAGACTGTATAGCGGAGCTGAAAGAAAACGCATTGCCTAGAGTTACTAAAGCAACAGAGGGAATATTGCTTAAAAAGATGTTTCTAGAACCCGGTGAAGATTAAATAAAAACTTTATACTAAATTTTATTAAAATTTCAATAATTTATATCTTGATTGTAAGTGTAAATATTTGAAATTGATTTAAAATACTATAACTCCGAAATTGGGCAAACAAAATTGTGCAATAAACTAGGATGACAAGAAAGAAAAGAAAGACAGGTTTCCCATATGGAGTTTACTCAATATTGATTGATCTCACTTTTTTATCTCTCCTGATGATGGCTGAAGCGAAAAATTAATAGACTATAATTGAATATTTTTTATTTGTTTCTTTATGAAGTTTATTTGTCAAGATTGTTTTTCTATGGTGAAATATATAAATTTTTTTATGTAATATATGTACACATATATATATATATATATATATATATATATATATATATATATATATATATAAAAGTGAGTCTTTGATATGTTTCTTTCTATGTGTCACAGTTTATTTTAAGTGTATATATATGAAGTTTAAACCAATTTAACGAAAGTTTAAACCAATGGGTTTAAACTTCATTGATTGCAATACGTGTTTATTTATTGTGATTTTTCTGCATATATATATATAAATAGTCGTTGTTTGTCGTATAGTCGTATGAGTCGTTGTTTGCCTGCGGAGAGACTCGTTTCTATCTTCCTGATGTCGAGGACATCGAAATATAGTAGTGAGTTTCTTTTCTGAGTGTTCTTTGTGTCAATATATATATATAATTTAAAGTTTTATAGTCCTTGTGGACCGGACCGTTTCTTATATTTAGTAATATATATATATATGATTTGTTTTCTTGACCCAATATTTATATGATATAATTCTTTTGTGGGTTTGAGGTCAAATGATTTGAAACTAGTCCTTTTGACGACGTTTCGACATATATTTATGTCATCTTCAGGGCTACATGTTTGTTGTACATTACTGATTTATCAATCAGTTCCTCTCTTTTACTGTTCATGTAAAATGTAATAAATAACCAAAATAGTAGTAAAACAAACATGTTGTAGCCCTAAAGATGACATAGATATATGTCGAAACGTTGGCAAAAGAACTAGTTTCAAATCATTAGACCTCAACCCTCAAAAAAATGATATATATATATTGTTGAAATGTCCCGCAGCTTCGGCATTTACGACTTTCTATAATATATATATATATATTATATATATATATATATATATATATATATATATAATGAATTGTCGACTGTGGGACAGATATGTGAAATAAAAGGATAAATTGGGATGCGGTCAGTTTCTTCCTCTTCCAATCAAACTCTCATTGCCGACGTTTCGATTTTATTCAAAATCTTTTTCAAAGGCCTACAATACAAAGGAAAATAAGAGATTAAATACGTAGATTTTTGACATAAACAAAAAGAAGTACATTATGAAAAAACAAATAAAAACATGAGTATTAGGATAGCAATAAAAATAAAATTAAACTGACCGCATCCCAATTTATCGTTTTTTATTACATATAAGTATATATCAATGATCAAACCACAATAAGAAATGGGAAAACAAGACTAAGATGTTTCAACCGTAACAAGCGGTCTTCGTCAGAGTCAAAAACCCAACTCTGACGAAGACCGCTTGTTACGGTTGAAAGATCTTAGTCTTGTTTTCCCATTTCTTATTGTGGTTTGATCATTGATTGTTATTTCATGTGTTTATTGTGAATCTATATAAATAGGTATCCTTAATCAGATGCCTATACCATCTTTTCGGGTTAATTTAAGAGCTTTTACTATAAACTCGGAAAGACGATACATATTGGATATATAATAGTTCAAAATCGAAGAAAAGAGTAATACATATATAAAACTCACTAAATCAAATTCAGAGAATCAGACTTCAAGAGAAAAGAGAGAGGGAAACCCATAGGGTTGGTTACCTGACGTTGTGTTTACGGCGTGCTTGGTCTTCCTCTCTCTTTTCTCCTGAAGACGTCGGATTTTCCAAAAATTTGAGTTACGTAAGTATGTTTCTTTACTATGTGTTACTCTACTTCGATTTTGAACTTATATATAAATGTTGTAATATATGTACATACATGATAATTATATGTAATGTATGTACATATACTATATATATATATATATATATATATCAATGATCAAACCACAATAAGAAAAACATCCTTCAACCGTAACAAGCGGTCTTCGTCAGAGTCAAAAACCCAACTGATCTTAGTTGAAACTGACTAAGATTTTGAAAGATCTTAGTCTAGTTTTTCCATTTTCTTATTGTGGTTTGATCATTGATTGTTATTTCACGTGTTCATGTGAATCTTTATATATATATATATATTAAACTAAAATCTATCAGGACTCGGTCAGTTTTTCTGGTTCAAATTAAACTCTCATTGTCAAAAGTTTTTATTTAATACCTTTTCCATAGGCAGAAGTATAAATACATAATGTAATTGAAAATATGTTTAAAAAATATAAATATATACATATATGTAATTGAACGAAGTACCTGATTGTTTTCTGTTAAAAATGTAAATATTATATTCTAAGTTAAAAACTAATAGAAGTTGTATGGAATATGTTTGCTGGTGTCATAACTATCATAGACAGTTACTTACATAGACCTACATGTCTATGTTTTTATTACTTACATAGAGGTCTTTATATATATATGACACAGCCAAAGGGCCATCTTATATTTTCATATGCCTTTTTAAATAGTATGTATGTTTAAAAAAACAATTAAAAAAAGTAATATTACTGCAATGTGTATTTTTCGAATAAAAATTAAAAACTAAAGATTTTAATTTTCATATTTTCCAAAGTTGAAACAGAATTACTAGCAATTTTAACACAGAGTTTGTTTTGTAATCATTTTTGGCTTTATAGTTGAGAGTTTGATTCTCAAGTTAAAAGTCTACTTCGGTATTTGGTTTCTATGGCAGTTTAAAGGGAAAATCCAGTTTCACATAAGTAGGTAGTGGGAAATTGCAGCAATGTGTGATATAGGTGTGATATTGCAGCAATATATAGGTTTATATTTCCTATGTAAATAGGAACTTCAAATGGAAAAGTCCATTATATTAAGGTCAGGGCTCTTGGATGGTTACTGCTGGGTGTGATGAAATCTGGAGTGTTAACTCGGAGCTACTCCAAAATAAATTTGCGTTAAATATCGCGGCACTGTGTCATTAGCAGTGTACGAGGTGTATAAATAAAGTAGTGAGACTGATTTTTTTTAAATTTTCTATTCAAATATAATTACAATGTGATATTGTCACCTTCAAAATAGTTCCCTTCGGAAGCCACACAGCGCTGGAGACGGTCCTTCCAATCATTGTAGCATTGCTGGAACTCGGATTCTGGAATGGCCTTCAGCTGGTCGGTTACAGCAGTTTGTATGTTTTGTAGTGTCCGAAATGAGTTCCCTTGAGGTGATTTTTCAATCTCGGGAAGAGGAAAAAGTCACAAGGACTCAAGTCTGGTGAATAAGGAGGCTGAGGAGCAACAGGAATGTTTTTACTGGCCAAAAACTCCTTCCCTTTCTGAGATCTTTTTGGTCTTGGGAAAGGTTTTTCGGAACCATTTTCGCACAAATTTTTCTCATCTCCAATTCATTGGTCAAAATGTGATGAACGGAGGTGTGATTCAAATTCAACTGTTCCCCGATCATTCTGACTGTCAAGCGTCGATCTGAACGCACAAGGTTCCGTACTCTGTTGACATTTTCATCGGTGTTTGCACTTGAAGGCCTTCCGCTTCGTGGTTCATCTTCAATCGACTCTCTTCCTTCTGAAAATTCCTTAAACCACCGAAAAACCTGTGCCCTTGATAAAACACGTTCTCCATAGGCCCTGAAGCAAAATTTGATTGCACACCGCTGCTCAACTTTGAGGTCACTCATTTTTAAAACACTCAAGAAAAAACCATTTCACGAAAACCAACGCTACGGACAAACAAATGACTGTGGCGAGTTCAGATTCATACTGGAGGCGCATCACACGTGCACCTGACGCTACTCAAGGCCACGCGTCTCCAGCGTTGCCAGATCGAAAGCGACGTTGCCAGTCTCACTACTTTATTTACACACCTCGTATGGCTTTGCACCATCTTCTATTTGAAGTATACTCTTACAGGAGGTTCAGAGACAAAGAAGAGGAATCACTGATATTGAGTCATTAAAACATGTGTTGATTAAGACACAGGGAACAACATGTCTCTTGATATCATTTGTCGATCAACTCACAACTGGATGAATCGCTTACATCGCTGTTCTGCAGTTAATAAGACAGCATTTTGAGCGGTATATGTAACTTGTTATTAGCTAACAGTTTGTTAATTACAATATAAAGTTATTAGTTTTGATTCGTTTTTAAATACCATTAAAAAATAACATGGTTTAAATAAATACAGTTCAAAGTTTCGAATTTAGGGATTTTTTGTAAAAAAAAAATTTTAGGGATTAAAATTGTATGATCATACAAATAATGGCATTTTTTCTGCTGTTATTCCTGTTCTTCATATGTTAATTGTAGTTGAAATAAAATTTACGGCACCCAAAATTGATGATACACCTGCTAAATGTAACGAGAAAATTGCCATATCGACTGAGGCTCCTCTATGCGCTACGTTTCTTGGTAAGGGAGGATAAACTGTTCATCCTGTTCCTATGTCTACTATTCTTCTTGATTCTTGATAAAAGTAGTGTAATAGATGGAGGTAATAGTCAGAATCTTATATTATTTATTCGAGGGAATGCTATATCTGGCGATCCAATTATTAATGGTACTAGTCAGTTTCCAAATCCTCCAATTATAATTGGTATAACTATAAAGAAAATTATAATAAGTATGCATGTGCGGTTACAATTACATTATAAATTTAGTCATCTCCAATAAATGACCCGGGTTGTCCTAACTCAATTCGAATAATTCATCTTATTGATATTCCAATTATTCCTCCTCATATTCCGAATATGAAGTATAAAGTCCCAATATCTTTATGGTTGGTTGAAAATAATCATTTGTTCAATTTTGTCAAGATAGCTGAATTATTAGGCTGTAAATTGTAAATTTATATATGAAATTTTTTTCTCTTGTCAAGGCTTTATAGTCAATTTTATGATTTTAGACTGCAATTCTGAAGTAGCTTCCTATGAAGTATTTCCTATGTAAATATATAATATAATAAAGCTTTTTACTTTACTATAAGTAAAGTATAGTGATCGTGAAAAAATTCGATCTCGAGATTTTGACGGAATTACATGTTTTGAGGTCCCAGAAGTCGTTTTATGAAGTTTTTACGATGATGTCTGTGTGTGTGTGGGTGGTGGGTGGGTGCGTGTGTTAGCATTGCTTGTTACCACGCTACGGTCCAGAATCTTTGATGGATCAAGTTGATATTTTACACAAAAATGGGCCCCATTTAGACGAAGATCCCTATTGTTTGGGAAGAATTATGCATGATGGGAAAGTCACTTTTTTTGCCAAAAACCGTTTTTTTAAAAACATTTATTTCTCCTAAACTAATAACCCTAGAGTTTTGAAATTTTGACATTATCTTTGAGGTTTCAAATGCAACAAACGAAAAATATATTCAGAATTTTAAATCAACAGGAAATATTTTTTTTTCACTAAAATGTAAAAATTTTGACTTATAATTCAATCTCAAACCTTGTGAGAGCGATACAAGCCATACTGTTTGATGGATTAAAATGAAACTATGCCTAAAAATAGAACATTATGTGGAGAATGAGTTGAGATATTTTTTTCGAAAATTACATTCGCTAAAGGGGCGTTGCAGTACGATTTGTGTTTTCAGAAAATGTTTTTTTGACGCTAAACGGCTCATTAAAAAATAATGAAAATTTGATCAAAAATGGAACATAAAATTAGCAATTCATAAAAAAAAAATCATGAAGTTTCAATTACGGGAAAGAGCAATAACGATATAAAAACTGTTTGTTTATGCTAGACTAAGAGATCACCTGCTATACTTGTCGAATTTTTTGTATTTTTTTACATTGTTTACATTGACTTAGAAATTTTTTGAGCGAATCCACTGAGATAAAATTGATGTTTCTAATGGAAAAATGAAAATATATTATTGACTTATAAGAGATGTAAGAGGAATAATATTGTGCAGGTAAATGATAACACTCATTAAAAAAAAATTCGTATATATGTTATTTGACAAAGAGGAAGGAAAATGATATTATTAAATACTAAGAAGCCATAAAATTCCCAGTATAATAATTTTGTGAAAAACCAAAAATGTAAAAGATAATTCAAAATATAAATCTTTCGTTTAGAGATTAATAACTGTAATTATCGTACATCTTTAATTAAGAAATCACCTTAAAACAACATTTTCTTCGCTGTTTAAGATGTTTTTCAGAAAAAAAAAGGGTATTTTACTGTTTCAAATTTGAAAATTTTACATTAATATTCAATGTAGAAGGATGTCAAGTAAACGACGTAAGAAATCTACTGGCTATTTGAACAATAGCCATGTTCTCTTGTAGGATAATATTTCGTTTCAAGAAATGTTCACATTGGTTTTTCAAAAATGTTATTACTGCTGTAGTTATACTAATGAAATTATTTGCAAATAATAAATTATTTGTGATGTACAAAAATAAGTTTATAAAGTGATATGTCCTTCAATCACTAGCTGTACTACCTCACGAATGAAATGCTAATAATTATATCCCATTTAGATATTTATGTTATGCTTAAATGATACGTTATATTTTATATACTCAAGAAATTTGACATTGAGTTACTTATAGTAAAGTAGAGTGTAGGCCACTCCAGATTTTTTACTGTAGATTATGAAGGAATTCTAGCAGGAAAAGGAAGATTCATAAAACAAATTTATGACTTTAAGAAAAAATATTTATTAAACATAGAATTAATGATTAAAATAAAACATATTTTTTTCCCGCTTTTTTTTCTCTCTTTCTCTTTAAAATAATGTGTATAGAAAAATGGGTTTATCATGTTTTGATTTTGTTGGTCTTGTTTTCCACAGACTTTTCCTTTGCCTTTTCATAAAGAGGCAATAATTGACCTTGTCTTGCTAATATTTTAAGTATTTCCACTATCAAAGGTAAATAATTATGTTTTCGCCTAATATTTTCTATTTTATATTGCTTTGTTTTGTTTTCTTCGTCTTCTATAAGCATTTTCAATCTAGATGCTTCAGCTTGCCTTGAATCTGTTTCCATACCACTTTCCTGGAAAACAAATCGCATATTATTAAAATAAAACACCCCAATGTTCTTGTATTATTATAAGGTTAGAAAAGTATCCTTTTTATAAGTATAATTCATGCATTGGGGGGGGGGGGGGGGGTGTCAAGGTTAGCTCAGTGGTTAACGTATTCGCCTTTGAACTAGTAGATCCGGAGTTCGATACCCACCTGGCCCTCGATTTATTAACCTAGGAGATGAATAAATCTGAGCACATCGTTTCTCCGACAGGACGTTAAATCGTCGACCCCGAGCCCGACCATCAGTAGGATGTCATTGACTTATTAAAGATATCTACCCAAAATATACTTGAGTTAAGATAAATTGTAGGACTCTCAATGTAGAATCAACAGGTAATGCGGCTCACCCATTACTAAAATGGGTGCTGATTAATAAATGAGCTACAATTTCCACTCCCTAGAACAGCACTAAAAGGTGAAAGCCTTATAAGTGTAAGCGTTGGAAAACAAACAGTAATTCATGCATCATTACTCGTAAAAACTATTAATAAATAGGAATATTAACTCATTAATGATAAGTTTATATTCTTATAAAATATGGAAAACAGGACTATGATCTTTCAACTGCAACAAGCAGTCTTCATCAGAGTCAAAAACCCAACTGACTCTGACAAAGACCGCTTGTTACGGTTGAAAGATCTTAGTCTTGTTTTCCCATTTCTTATTGTGGTTTGATCATTGATTGTTCTTTCACGTGTTTATGTGAAATCTTTTTATCTTATAAAATATATATTAAAACTTGTGGTCCGAATAACCTATGGTGTTTACACCATATATTACTTATTTAGTTATAAGTGTTTACTTATGGTATTTTAAGATATACAAGAAAATAAAAAAGGCAACGGTTCCGTTCCTTACCAGGGGTGTGAGAAGCAGGGTTGTAACTTTTAAAGATATGATAATTTTTAATAATACAATACAACTATTAAAGTTGTTGGAATCTTTGAGGGTTGTCTGCTCAAAAACTCTAGGTTAGGTTGCAGTGGCAGTCCCACAAGGGAACACACGTAGGCCAAGCATTGGCCCTTTGTGATACCACACAATGAAGATTGATTCTACAATGGGAGTCCTAAATTTTGCCTAACTCAAATGTATTTAGAGTAGGGATCTTTAACGAATACCTGACATCTTACAGGCTCGGGACCGACGGTTTAACGTCCTTCTCCGAGGGACGACGTGCTCAGATTTATTCATCTCCCGCGTGAATAAATCGAGGGCCAGGTGAGGATTGAACCCCGGTCCTATCAGTTCAGAGGTGAGCACGTAACCACTGAGCTAGCCTGACCCCCCGCTCAAAAAAAAAAAACTTTACACTCTTCCAAAATTTATATTATAATTTATATATAATTTTAACACTCTTTCAAAAATTATATATTTTCATTATTAAGGCTACAAGGAAATACATAATTTATGATTAGTAACTAAAAAAATACCGGATTAAAACATAAGAAAAATGATGATAATTAAACATGCTTTACAGCAAGAATAGGAGTTAAAAAAGTGGTAAGTTTTAACTAAGGCTATGATCAGATGAGATTACATATTTGTTACTATGAAATATGAGAATTAAATACTGGAAAACATTTTAATGTAAAAAAATGAGTAAGGTCGTCAAATGAGTTCATAATTTTTGTATCTTCAAATATTTCTAATACTTATTTGTTCTTTATACTCCATAGTAACAGCTATGTAACCTCCTGAGATTGACCTCACGTCGTAACGACGTATCAATATAACGACGTAACGACCTCACGCGTCTTTGAGTAAAATGAAAGAAGTGATTTTTTTTCCTCTATAATATACTGGAAAGGAAACAAAAAAAAAAGATCGCAGGAGAGTAATAAGTAGATCAATTTTTTCTTTTTAAGGAGGATGCTTCTTGGCCACTTGGGGCGGGAGGTAGAGAGGAAGGGCGGGGGGGGGGCGGCAGGGGAGAATGAGTGGAGGTAGCGAGAACAAGAGGAATAGACGCTTCTTGGCCACTTGCGGCGGGAGGGAGAGAGCAGGAGGGAAAGGAGAGAGGAAGGGGGGGGTATATTATGGTAATAATTAAACACTAATAGAAGTTTAGCTGAAGTTATAACACTAAATCAACATTGATTGACTGCTAGGGCGATATAAAGATCGCAAAGTCAGCTAGTTAATAAATAATAATAAACAATAACTGACCTCTATTTCTTTTTGAAGCTCTTTAAGTTTCCTTTCGTATTTCATTTTCCTATCAGACACAATTGCCATCAAATTAAAGTGAATTTCATTTTTATTATATCTGAAACAGATAAAAATTATTGTAAAATGAAAATTTTATCAAACATAATATATCAGGACTCGATATACTGTACTCTCGACTCAAAAACTTTTAAAATTAAAACATATAACCTACTTAATGGTTATAGATCTAAATAAATATGACAGTCAGATGGGAAGTTCGCGAAAATGAATACCCAAACAATACTATACTATACTGCCAACTGAAAACTCTCGGACGCAAGAGTATAACATACTATGAGATGTTTCTACAACCAGGATTTTATGAACGTAAGCAATATATTGTTTGATAACAATTTAATTTGAAATTAAAAACATATATATATGTATATATAGGTTACTTGCCATTGCGTCTACAATGTGCTTGGTCTCCCTTTCTCTTTTTCCTGATGAGGGATTACCCGAAAATTTGAGTCGGTAGGTGTGTTTTCTTACTTTGTGTGTTACTTTTCTTGAATTTTGAACTCGTGTATATATATATATATATATATATACATTGTTAAAAATTAGACCATATTTAGCTGAAACTTGCTTTTTCATAAGTTTCAGCTAAATTTGGTCTAATTTTTAACAATGTATGTATGCAGGAGGGACTGCTACCAAAATTTACAAATATATATATATATATAAATACACACACACGAGTTCAAATTCAATATATATATATACACGAGTTCAAAATTCATGGAACTGGACTTTAATTCTTCTAATTTAATTCTAATTGCCATGGACTGGACTTAAATCACTGCTTCCGTGTCGAAGTCCTTAATCAGATCCCTGTACCATCTTCTCGGGTTACTTTAAGAGCTTCAGAGGAGGCAATTATCTGTCTTCCCAAAGCCCGCTCTCCTCCTAGTTTCCACTTGTACCCTTAATTTTTTTTTTAATTGTTTATTGCTTCATTTACTATTCTTCACCTTCTGTTATTTTGATTTGTTCTTTTTTAGTTATTTTCCTCTCTGTAGTTAGTAGCTTACCTAGGGCGGCCAGCAGAGTGCGGGCATTCGACCGACCACTCAGTTAGCTTCAGCTACTTCTGCCCGATGACGACGAATGTCGAAATATCGTTGTGAGTCTTTTTTATATATGTTTTTCTCTTTCCTGTGTAAACTATATATATATACTTTTTCGATGAAAATATGATCCAAAACGGACAAATCAAGTTCAATATAGTTGAAAAACATAGAGAAATTAAACCAGACACTTACAGTCTCTAATTTTCGATTTGAACCGACTTCAGGGGAGATAAGAGAGGGAAAACAAACGCACTAGTGCGATATAGTTGGAGACGACCCCTCTGTATCATACGGTCTGCGTTTGGTTTAACCCTCTTATCTCTCCAAATAACGGGTCAAACCAAAATTAGAGACTGTAAGTGTGTGTGTATGTTTAATTTCTGTATGTTTATTTAGAAGGAGTAAACTCTTTATGATGGGTCAAACCGAAAATTAGAGTCTGTAAGCCTACAGCCTCGTAACGGTTTGTCAGTAGCTCTTCTTAAACTAGTTAAGAAAATAGGATCATTTAAGGATTTAAATATTGTAAATTTCAAAAAAGTATTGAACGCCTCCAGATAACTACAATTTTATCTAAAGCTACCAAAATAATATTCAACTACTCTGACTACAAACAGGTATCAAAACAATATTCAACGACTCCGACTCCAAACAACTATAAAAACAATATTCAACGGACTCCGACTACAAACAACCATAAAAACAACATTCAACGACTCGGATTACAAACAGGTATCAAAACAATGTTCAACAACTCTGACTACAAACAGGTATCAAAACAATATTCAACGACTCCGACTACAAACAACTATAAAAACAATATAGTCTGACTACAAACAGACTACAACAAGACTCTGACTACAGAAGTCAGGTTAGCTCATCAAAACAATAATCAACGACTCCGACTACAAATAGGTATCAAAACAATATTCAGTGACTCTGACTACAAAAAGGTATCAAAACAATACTCAAGGACTCCAACTACAAAACAATATACAACGACTTTTACTACAAACAGCGGTCAGGTTAGCTCAGTGGGCAATGTAGTCGTCTCTGAACTGGTAGGTTCTGGGTTCGAGACCCACTCTGGCCCTCAATTGGTGAAAGAAATCTGAGCTCATCATCCCTTGGTTGATCCCGAACCTGTACGATGTCAGATACTCGTTAAAAATTCCTACTCTAAATACGCTTGAATCAGGTAAAATTTACGACTCCGAACGTAGAATCAACGAGGTAATATGGCTCGCTCATCACTAAAAAAGGTTGCCAGGTAACAAATGAGCCACAATTTCTGCCCCCCCCCCCCCCCGCCACAATAGCACTAAAAGGTGAAAGCCTTATAAGTCTGGGTGTTAGAAAACAAACAAAACTTTGACTACAACCAGCTATCAAAACAATATTTATCGATTTCGACAACAAACATCTATGAAAATAGAATTTTTACGACTCCGACTAAAGAATAGCTATCCAAAAAAGTATTCAACAACTCCGACTACAAACAGCTATCAAAAGAATTTTCAAAAACTCCTACTTTAAACAGCGATTATAAAAAATATATACAATTTCTCGGACTACAACAAGTTTTAAAACAATATTCAAAGATTCCGACTATAAAAAAAGCATCAAAATAATATTCAACGACTCTGACTACAAACAACTATAAAAAAAAAACAATATTTAACGACTCCAACTACAAATAGGTACCAATATATGACTCTTGCTAAAAAACAGACTCAAACGACTCCGACTACACACAACTATAAAAAAAAAACAATATTTAACGACTCCAACTACAAATAGGTATCAATATACGACTCTTACTAAAAAACAGACTCAAACGACTCCGACTACACACAACTATAAAAAAAAACAATATTTAACGACTCCAACTACAAATAGGTATCAATATACGACTTTTACTAAAAAACAGACTCAAACGACTCCGACTACAAACAACTATAAAAAAAAAACCAATATTTAACGACTCCAACTACAAATAGGTATCAAGGTATGACTCTTACTAAAAAACAGACTCAAACGACTCCGACTACAAAACAACTATAAAAAAAAAAACAATATTTAACGACTCCAACTACAAATAGGTATCAATATATGACTTTTACTAAAAAACAGACTCAAACGACTCCGACTACAAACAACTATAAAAAAAAAAACAATATTTAACGACTCCAACTACAAATAGGTATCAAGGTATGACTCTTACTAAAAAACAGACTCAAACGACTCCGACTACAAAACAACTATAAAAAAAAAAACAATATTTAACGACTCCAACTACAAATAGGTATCAATATATGACTTTTACTAAAAAACAGACTCAAACGACTCCGACTACAAACAACTATAAAAAAAACCAATATTTAACGACTCCAACTACAAATAGGTATCAAGGTATGACTCTTACTAAAAAACAGACTCAAACGACTCCGACTACAAAACAACTATAAAAAAAAAACAATATTTAACGACTCTAACTACAAATAGGTATCAATAAATGATTCTTACTAAAAAACAGACTCAAACGACTCCGACTACAAAACATTTATCAAAAGAAATATTCATGGACTCCGACTATACGCACAGCACACTTGTTGAATACCTACTTGTTTATCCTTGTTTGAATTATAGGGCGAATAAGTGTGATCCAATCGGCATCATTAGGCAAAGTGCCCAGATCTATAGGACCTTCCTTCAACCCATCCAGTTCATAAAGTCTTCCTTCAAAGGGAATATAACCAACAAAGTGGTAAACATCGTCTTCTTTATTGTTTGGCCTATTTTCAAACTCAAAGAGGCTTTGCCTGAAAAAAAAAATATACTTGACAAAGGTATATATATAATTACAAAACTCTAATATTCATGATATTAAGTAAGAGGGGTAACATTTTGTTATATTTCAAAATTATTCTGATAATATTTTGGTAATTAATAGAATTTTAATATCCTGTAGATGGCTACAGGATAGTTACTGCGTTGACCGACTGAAGCCTTATGACCATTCATACGAAGGCTCAACTTATTGGAAGTTAAGCCAACGTAAAAAGGAGTCACACTGAGTGCAATCCAGTCGGTAAACACAGTTGCACGAAGTAAAGGAGGAATTGACTTGAACCGGCTAGGAACAATGGTGGAGAGGGGATTCGAAGGAAGGATTAGGATTTACAATCAGGCAAGTTTGACAGCCACGGCGTCCACATTGTTTTATTCCAAGAACAGGATTGGAAGGCTGAGGGGAAATATGAGAAAAAGTGCTTTTCAGTTCTTTCATTTTCATTCTGTGTGTTTCCATCGTTTTGAATTTATTTTATTTAAAAACGTCCGCTGGACCGTTTCTTTTTGTATATATATATATATATATATATATATATATATATATATATAGTTCAATATAAACAAAGAAACATAGAGAAATCAGAAGAACACACTTACAGTCTCTAATTTTCGGTTTGAACCGTCTTCAGGAGAGATAAGAGAGGGAAACCAAGCGCACTGGATCAGAGACGGTTGGAGACCAACAGTGTTGCCGCATGCGCGCCCGTTCACAGAAAATAAGGTAGACAGGAATCAATTTATAATTAATTTATAATTTATAAAATAAAATAATGGAATATGAAAACAATAAATATATAAAAAAGAAAAAATTGAAAAAATAAGGGAAATTGATACATAAACAAAAGTGCTGACTAAGCTATGATAAAATAAAATAAAACTAAGAATACAAATAATAATAACAAATGAAATAATTTAATAAAAAATGTGAAAAGGCAAGGAACTTTTAGACATTATCGCTTTAGATTGAGGCCAGGTGCACTACGCGCACTTAATAGCCAAATATGGGCTTCTTCGGAGGCTCGTAGTGTGAGATCTTTGCTGTCAGGGGTATTTGTCGCAGAATCTGTAACCTGTAGCACTCATTAAAAGGGAGACCGTGGCTATTGGCATGTATGGCAATGGGAAGATGGGAGCGACTATTGACTGAAGCTCTGTGATTGTTCATACGGAGACTAAGCTTGGTGGATGCTTGGCCTACGTAGAACGAATCACACTTGGTACACTCCAAACGGTACACACAGTTTTTGGAGGTACACGAGCAGTCAGTTGCAACAGGATAGAGGGTGTTATGGGGGGGAGCTGTGAAGTGTGGTTGGGGATTTATAATGGGACACGTGAGGCAACCTCGACGTCCGCACAGTTGCGCTCCAGAGGGCAAACTGTTTGCCCTCGTGGAGGTTAGCTTCCTGTGCGAAAGAAAATTGCCAAGGTTGGGAGGACGTCTGTAGGATAGGCGTGGCGGATTAGGAAAGGTTTTGGAGGTGGCTGGGGAAGAGGATATGATCGGGAAAAGTTCTTTAATGATGGTACCCAGTCTGTGGATACCTGGGAAGTAGGTTGTTATAAGGTAGGGAGACCCAGAGGGAGAGGAAGAGGAGGTTGATGTAGGATTGTGTGGGGTCGTGGCAGGAACCAGTCTTCTGGTTAGGAAGGGGAGAGGGTAACCTCGCTCTACAAATTTACTTTTTAGGCTATTGATATGTAGGTGTTTATCTTGTAGTCTGTTACAAATCCGGTGAATTCGTATGGAGAGGGATCTCGGAATGGATTTCTTAATGTGGGGAGGGTGGCAGCTATTGAAGTGTAGATATAAATAGGGATTAGAGGGTTTAGAATGGACGGAAGTAATGAGAGAACTATTGTTGAGGGTGATATCGACATCAAGAAAGGTAGTGGATCTGTTGGAAATGTTATGGGTAAAGGAGATGGAAGAGCAAAAAGATTTGAAGTTGTCGATGAAGACTTCTAACTCGGAAATGCCATGGGTCCAGATAAAGAAGATGTCATCGATGAAGCGGGTATACAGTGAGGGAAGAAGGTGGCAGGTTTGGAAAAAACTATTTTCAAGGTGAGCCATGAACAGATTGGCAAAGGAGGGAGCCATTCTAGTTCCCATGGCCGTTCCTTTGATTTGCAGGTAAAAGTCTTCATCGAACTTAAAAGCATTGTGTTTGAGGACGAAGGAGGCTAAGGTGATAATGAAGTCAGTGGATGGCGAATGAGGGAGTGGTCTGGAAGAGAGGAAGTAGCGCAAAGCGGTTAAGCCCTCACTGTGATCTATGACAGTGTACAACGAGGTTACATCCATAGTTACAAGGAGGATTGAATAAGGGGGAGATTCAGGCAGGGATACACTTTTGATTTTATCTAGGAAGTGAAAGGAATCTTTACAGAAAGAAGGTTGAGTGCTCACTAGTGGTTGCAGAATAAAATCTACGAACGCTGAAATTCGCTCAGTGAGACAGCCGTAGCTGGAAACTATGGGTCTCCCGGGAGGTGGATTATTGGGCATTTGAAAGGGTTTGTGGATTTTTGGCAGGATGTAAAAAGTGGGACAGCGGGGTGTAATAGGTGTGAGAAGTTGAATGTCTTCATCTGTAAGTCCCTCATGGTTGGCGTGGGTGTGTAGGAGTTGAACCAACTCTAGATGGAAGTTGGGTGTAGGATCTGAAGAAAGAGGCTGGTAAAACAAGGGATCCTGCAGCTGCGCCCGGGCAAGTCGCTGATAAACATCGCGGTCCATTAGCACAACTGTGGAACCCTTGTCCGCAGGCATAATGAGGAGGTTTCGGTTTCTTATGAGGTTTTTTAGTGACTTTCGTTCAGTGTGGGAAAGGTTATCAGGGGGATTGAGGGATTTTAAGAATGAAGGATTAGAAACTCTGTTGAGGAGTTGTGAAATAAATAGTTCCAGTGGATGGGAGGCTAAAAGAGGTGAAGGCTCATGATTGGAGGGAGGTTTAAATTTTTTAAGAGAGCTATGCACAGTGGATTGGACAGATGATTGAGGGTCAGTCCGGGATTTCCAGTAATATTGCCAACGGAGGGACCTACAGAACATCTGTACGTCCTCTAGCAGTTTTAAAGGTTGGACTTTCGGAGTGGGACAGAACGAAAGTCCTTTTGAAAGGAGGTTTTTTTCATCAGAGGTGAGGGAGTGGGTTGACAAATTACAAATAGTTTTGTCTTGAGTGGGAGTAGGATCAGAGTTTTTTCTAGGAAATTCAGGGTTAAGGGTGGGTTGTGGAGGGGTTAAAAGTGAGGTCAGAGGGTTTTGAGCTAATACAAATTCGGGTAGTATGGTTGAGGTATGGTATGGGGTGTTATAGTGAGGGAGGTTAGGAAGTTGGAAAGGCAGGCTGAGGCCCAGGCTCCTTTACCCATAACATTTCCAACAGATCCACTACCTTTCTTGATGTCGATATCACCCTCAACAATAGTTCTCTCATTACTTCCGTCCATTCTAAACCCTCTAATCCCCATTTATATCTACACTTCAATAGCTGCCACCCTCCCCACATTAAGAAATCCATTCCGAGATCCCTCTCCATACGAATTCACCGGATTTGTAACAGACTACAAGATAAACACCTACATATCAATAGCCTAAAAAGTAAATTTGTAGAGCGAGGTTACCCTCTCCCCTTCCTAACCAGAAGACTGGTTCCTGCCACGACCCCACACAATCCTACATCAACCTCCTCTTCCTCTCCCTCTGGGTCTCCCTACCTTATAACAACCTACTTCCCAGGTATCCACAGACTGGGTACCATCATTAAAGAACTTTTCCCGATCATATCCTCTTCCCCAGCCACCTCCAAAACCTTTCCTAATCCGCCACGCCTATCCTACAGACGTCCTCCCAACCTTGGCAATTTTCTTTCGCACAGGAAGCTAACCTCCACGAGGGCAAACAGTTTGCCCTCTGGAGCGCAACTGTGCGGACGTCGAGGTTGCCTCACGTGTCCCATTATAAATCCCCAACCACACTTCACAGCTCCCCCCCATAACACCCTCTATCCTGTTGCAACTGACTGCTCGTGTACCTCCAAAAACTGTGTGTACCGTTTGGAGTGTACCAAGTGTGATTCGTTCTACGTAGGCCAAGCATCCACCAAGCTTAGTCTCCGTATGAACAATCACAGAGCTTCAGTCAATAGTCGCTCCCATCTTCCCATTGCCATACATGCCAATAGCCACGGTCTCCCTTTTAATGAGTGCTACAGGTTACAGATTCTGCGACAAATACCCCCTGACAGCAAAGATCTCACACTACGAGCCTCCGAAGAAGCCCATATTTGGCTATTAAGTGCGCGTAGTGCACCTGGCCTCAATCTAAAGCGATAATGTCTAAAAGTTCCTTGCCTTTTCACATTTTTTATTAAATTATTTCATTTGTTATTATTATTTGTATTCTTAGTTTTATTTTATTTTATCATAGCTTAGTCAGCACTTTTGTTTATGTATCAATTTCCCTTATTTTTTCAATTTTTTCTTTTTTATATATTTATTGTTTTCATATTCCATTATTTTATTTTATAAATTATAAATTAATTATAAATTGATTCCTGTCTACCTTATTTTCTGTGAACGGGCGCGCATGCGGCAACACTGTTGGTCTCCAACCGTCTCTGATCCAGTGCGCTTGGTTTCCCTCTCTTATCTCTCCTGAAGACGGTTCAAACCGAAAATTAGAGACTGTAAGTGTGTTCTTCTGATTTCTCTATGTTTCTTTGTTTATATTGAACTATATTTGTCCGTTTTGGATCGTATTTCCAACGAAAAAAAGTGTATATATATATATATATATATATATATTAAAATAAATTCAAAACGAAGGAAACACACAGACATAACTCACATCGAAATATCGATGTGAGTTATGTCTGTGTCTTTCTGTGTGTTTCCTTCGTTTTGAATTTATTTTATTTAAAAAAGTCCGCTGGACCGTTTCTTTTAATTTTGTATATATACATATATATTAGTATAGGTTGGCAGCAAATCATCTTGGAGGCATATTTTGTTGAAATGTACCGCAGCTTCGGCATTAACGACTTTCAAACTAAGCTGTTCGAGTCTCCTGACAGTCTTATGAATTTAAGATGGTAATTCCCAAATAAAATTTTAAAATTTCCAAAGTTTGAAAAATGTAAGACCCAACCTGAAGATGATTATAGAATAGTCGAAAGCTAGTACATAATGGTCTTGTAAGTTATGTTATATTCTTTATATGTGATGTTAGATTTCAATTGTATTAAAATTGTTGATATCTATTAAAGTGTTTCAAAAAACTGTCTCAATGTCCTTTGGGCAACTTATTTGGGAATTACCACCTTATATTCGTAAGACTGTCAGGAGACTCGAACAGCTTAGTTTGAAAGTCGTTAATGCCGAAGCTGCGGTACATTTCAACAATATATATATATATATATACAACAATTTTTTTTAGTTAATTTATATTTTTTTATAATAAAAGTAAGGCTTTTATAACTTTTATTACAATTACAACTTCTTCAAGGGATAAACAAAGGATTTCGAATTACCTTGCAAAGGAATTGTGAGCATCTCTAATGACTTGCGAGTTGCTAAGTGAAAGGCCTTTCATGTTGGGATCAAATGAAGAACAAAACTCTTTGAATTCGCCTAGAGTTGGTCCTAAATCAACATCTGGGTGCTTGCAGTTAAGAAGTATACTCAGTATGGCTTGTGTGGCGCAGGCATTGTTGATGACCTAGCAGAAAATCAAGTCATTTTTATTCTTAGTCATAAAGGTAATTAGAATTTATTATTACTGGGCAATGAGTCAGTAAAATAACAAAGTCAAATCAGTAAAATAAATTAGATAAAATCATGCCTTAGTAAATCCAATAATTTTCACTAATAGAGCTGTCACGTAGAAATATCGTGAAATACCTTCATAACCTTAGAAGAATTAACTAAAAACTATAAATACAGTTGCATAATACATGATGAATACAATATGATGTTGGGAAAATCTAGCTCAGTGGTCCACAGATTTTCTGGGAGACCATAAGGAAACTAGTATTTTTAGATCATTAGTTGTGCAATCCGTAATTGTGTGGTATTTACTCAGTGAGTTGTGTTCACTGGACCAACCCGTCAGTACCACATCCTTGGTGTCTTCCTGATGATGAACACAAAGTGTTCGAAACGCGTTGAATAAAACTTCATTTGTGTGGAGACGGAGACTTTTGTTGGTCTATCCATTTTACCTCAGAATAGTATTTTTAGGTTTATGGCACGCGGTTAGCGATGCTCGTAATGTTTATAAGATTATATCAGGATAGCTTAACTAAAAATACATCTAACCACATATATTCAATCATTTATTAGGCTCAATATTTTGAAAGGGCTGAGTTCTCAGCAAAGAACCTCATTGCGTTACATAAATACCCTTCTCGTTTACTTTTTCAATACCAGATTCAAATTGGATCGCAAAGTTGTTCCACATTTTATCCTGAAAGTATGTTGCACAATCTTCACTGACTCTTTTTTTCTTTTTTGAGCCGCTATACGTCACAAGAAATAAAATCTAATTTTCTTTGAAATTAAAAACTGCATTTCTCAACATTAAAACAGAAAAGACAAAAATCTCGATATGTTTTCCAACATATTCTATAAACAATTGAGGTTATTTCAACAAAAAGGTTCCAAAATTAAAGCCGTGCAAAATGATGTTAATTCTGACTTCAAAAGAAAGTCGTATATTGATTGTCATTTTAAAAATAAACTATAACAGAAATATCAATCCAGATTTCCATTTACAATCATATTTCTGTTACGTTATTCTACTATTTCAGAGATTTTTTTTGCAAAACAAATTAAACCCTGAACTACTGTTTCAGTTTATGACCTGGTAATTTCAAAGAACTCTAAAGAAACGTTGGAATAATGTGAAGAGAATATAACTTTTGTGTTCTCTAAAAACAATTTACTATAGATGCAGTAATTGTTAATATTTAATAAGTATAGAAATTATACACCCATCCTAACCATATCAGTAGGTTACTATTCTAACCGGTTACCATGCCTTTATCTATTCGATTTGAAGAAAATTCTTAACAGAAATAGTAACCTGAAAAGGAAAGTTTCCTTTCTATATAAATCGAACTATAAAGAAAAAATAGCCCAGACAATACTTTACATCACACTGAATACTTAGTACCAACAATTACACTGGTAGGATTACGTTAACATAATAGTAACAATATTGAAAAAAATTTTTTTCAGGAATACACATTTCCTTTTTTTTTTTTCAATGAATAACGGATTTTAAAAACCTGTTTAGCAAAGAATATCTTCTCTAAACGGGAATCTGTCACTATAGATCCAGCAGGTTCATCATCTGCTACCCATTTGAACAAAAATATTAATCCATGGATAGGTCTAAAAACGAAAAAAAAATATGACAAAAACTATTTGGTTAACAAACTATTCGATAAAATGTAATCAGAACATTGCTTATCAAACTTACTTTAAATCTTCAAACTGGTCAGAATCCAAACTCCATAATTCTTCTACCTGAACACCTCTGCAGCCTGTGAAAAAGTTAATAGGAATTTGTTACAAGATGAAGGAAAAAAAATTGTATTATGAACAAAAGAAGAGAAAAACTCACCATATTGTTTAATTAGTTCCGTAAAAACTCCTGGGTCACTTTCTATTAAACACCAATTCCCAGCAGAATGAGCCATAGTAATATAATTTCATACAAACACTTAAAACCTTATAAAAGTAATTGTATAAACCGGACTACAGCAGCATGAGACCTTCTAAACATAAAGTCATGCAGCCAACTAAATTATAAAAAAATTGCCAAAAGAAATCAATATATAAAATAATTATTAATTATATTATCTTTTACTTTAAAATAATTTAATCAAATAAAACAATCAAAATAAATAAATGAAGTTACTGCATATTGTGTTAATAGTTCGATATCAACTTTTGTACAGCTACAATTAAACAACATTGTAGAAACAAAGTGAGGTTGCAATGGTGTTTTTGCAGTGACGTTATTTATGATCTAGAATTTTATTTTGTGAAAAATGTATTTTCTTTTGAATACTTTTATAGTAACATTACTAACTTTTTTTTCATGGACAGAAGGAAGGATCCATACACTTAAAATAGAGGTACTTTTTGAATGAAATGTTTGTAGCAGTAGCCACATCTTTTTAGTTCCAATCGGAAAATGTTAATATTATTAACTAATTACAGATAAAGAGCTACAGTGATTAGCTAGTCACATAATTAAATTAACTTGTTTATATGATAGGTAGCCATATGATATAATAGTTTATAATTCTAATGCAAGTTTGTTATAAAAAAGGTTAAAAATATGTAAGTTTTCGATTTAAATGTTATATTATTCTGTTTCAGAATGACTGTAGAAAATATATTCCATTAAGTACTTTTGGCTTTTATAAGGGTGGCATTTTATCGGTAGTGTTAAATGATTTTCACACGAGCACTTATAATGATGATGACAAGGTATGAAATTAACTTATTCATTTTCAAATAAACCAATATACTGTATAGGAGTATTGAGTAGTTATTGATGATGTATAGTTTGTTTTTAAAACAATATTACGTTATATTTCAGTTTGGATTTAGTTTAGATAAAACAATAACAGACATAATGGAACCGTTTTTGGAAACTCATCAGGATAAATGCTTACTTGATGCTCCCAGTATGCCCTCCAACACAGTCATGACCTATTTCATTATGGATAGGAAGAATAAACAGTAAGAATTATTTATATTTGTTTTTATTTTAAAATTCCTTACTTACTAAATTTTACTATTAAAATTTCTCGCTTAAATATAATTGGTTCGTATGTGTTGTACTTCCTTTTGTTGATACTTTTATTATCTTCAAGGCCATCGAGATGACTAATCAAATGTTGTAAATGATCACTAAACAGTCGTTCCGTTTCATTATGCCACATGTACTGAGTTTTCTTTTCACTGTTGACTTGATAATCACGATGTTTAAAGCTTAAAAACTGAAACCATTGTAACTGATAACCTCCAACAGTGTGGAAGTCTCTAAACGTTTTATCACAACTGACCTTTTTCGAAAATATTTTTCTTATTAACCCCCGTATACGAATATTATTGAAAGTAATATGCAGACAATGCTTGTGACTTACGTTTATTCGTTTTACGTTTTTTCGATTCTACGTTAAAATGTTAATATAAAAGAGCAAAAAAAAAAAATTAATTACAATTTCAAAATTATATTAGAAGGTGTTTGTGTGCGTGGATTAGCTCGAGTTACCTTGATTAATTCGAGTACCACCACCAAACATAACTAAATTTGAATAAAACTCGTTTAATTTAGATTACAAATACAAGTATTTTGCTTGAATTTAATTCGCGTATTTGAACTTACGTTTATACTATTACTTTATAATGTTATGCTTATAATGTATGATTTATGGGTGTTTTATCAGATATAGTAATTGAATTAATCGATGTATAGTACAGTATGAACAGTATACGTTACTAGAATGTACTGTAACAACTTACGTTCATTTCTAACTTCAGTTCGGCCTTTCAGAACAAACTAAAACGTATGTTTTGAATTGTCTGTATATTTTCACTTTGAGAACAGCAACTTGGACCAGAGTAAAATCCATGTTGTTAAGGAATATTATCGAATCTATTCTGATTAAATTTAATAGATCAAATGTTATAAACATTAGTAACGGGCTCTTTAAGCTTGATACATTCGTGACGAGGGCAATAACCTCTTCTAAGAGGGTTGACCAGCTAGCGGATAGTTTTTTACTCTTTCTTACTGTACTCCTTTGATTCCCCAAACATCCCTCTCTGGACATTAGTCCTTTCCTGCACTTTATACCCTTTTAAAATACCACTCTTCTCTCCCACTTCTTTGAACCCGTCACAATGATATTTCTGCATCTAGTGTTTCAGTAAGGTTTTTGACTCTTGACGAAGACCGCTTGATACGGTTGAAGGACTTTTTATTTCATATTATGGTTTGATCATTGCTTGTTGCATGTCTATATATATATATATATATTTAAAACACGTCTGTTTCAGGTTGGTGATAAACAGTACAAGTGGCGTAGTTCCATTCCAGATTTACATGAATAAGGATGACGTGCCTCCGATTCGCACTAAGAGAGACTCCCTCAGTGACAAAACTCTATTTGGCTCCAGACACACTACAGATACCATGAGTAAGTATTTTTATTGAATCTACTACATGATCTGACCAACTTATGATCGTCGAATGATTGTCATAAGTCATTATCAATATATGTGCTGTCATAATGACGGAAACATTCCAAAATGAATTATAATGATGCCTAATTAAGATGACTTTGATTTGTATCTGTAGTTTAATTACAGCAATTAGATATGCCCAATTATCCACAAAAACGTGGGTAATAAAAAAAATTGTACATTTTGAAACGAAATTAATGATTCTTATTTACAAAATGAAAATGAACAACCTAAACTATTTGCCTCGCCTTAAAAATGATTCAATTTAAAATATACTACCATGATTTTTGAAAAAACAGGGCAAATATATTTTCTATGACATCATTCTAATGAATCATATTTTATACTATTTACGAATAGGACATTTAGGTTTTATCGTGAAAGACGCATTTATCATTTGAATCATGCTAATATATCTAACCTTAAAATAATACGTATCTTTATATCCATGCCTATATTGTTTGTTTACAGATATACAGCAAATAAATACGCATAATCAATGAATAATTTCTGAATAAACTGCATTACTGTGTTGTGTAAACTGAAAACTTTTTTTTTTTACAAAAAGTGTAAAAATTTTGACTTTTGATGCAATCTATCGACAACAGCTTAGGTTCGAATTCTGATTTTTGTTCAAATTACGATATATAAATAAATCGATTTTTTTGCTGATTGGAATTCCGAATTGTTTCGATGTCCGAAATATTTTTGTTCTACTGTATTTGTGGATTTTTAGTTTTGTTAAATGTTGGATTTGTTTTTCAGAAAGTTTTGTAAAAAGAGCCGTTAACTCCAAAGGGCTGACTTTGACTGAAACGAAACCAGGATACTACAATACAAATGTAAGCCTCTTTTACAACAAGTATTTATTTATTTTTATTTCAAAATCTTTTGAAAATTTTGTTATCTAGTTATTATTTGAGTTGTACTTGAGATTGAAATAACATATACTAATAAAACTACACTAAGAGGATAGTCGCGAAAGAAGTCTCTTATCGTATTTAAGCATATGGTACGCTAAATATGATTAACGTGACCCTGTGGTTGGTAAGAAAGTACCCATATGTTATATAGCGTACATGTGATATGTATGTAGCGTACATGTGATATGTGATATAGCGTGCATGTCCACGCAGTATAGAGAAGAACAGAACCTGAAGAAGATTCTCGCTGGACATGTGAAGATTGTAAAAGAAGAAGATATGCTTCTAGTTGCATATTTTCTATAAGAACAAGAAAACTTCTTATTAGAAACTGCAATAGAGGTAAGTCGCTGGCTGGAACTTCAACGTAGTCATATGATATACCAGTTCTCGTGCAGATAAGTGTGATTGTCAACCCTTCCTTCAAGGTATATTGGAATGACTACAACGAAGTTATCCAGGCGTCTTATACTTCGCCTATCAGCTGGATCACAAAACACACATGGAAAACGAACATGCCATTACTCCTTTGTTTATTGTGGTTTGAACATTGATTGTTATTTCATGTGTTTATTGTGAAATCTTGTCTTGTAACCTATTGACTATATTATTTACAATTTATATTCCTACATTGTTATTTATAAAAAGATTTCACATAAACACGTGAAATAACAATCAATGATCAAACCACAATAAGAAATGGGAAAACAAGACTAAGATTTTGGGTTTTTTGTCAACTAAGATCAGTTGGGGTTTTGACTCTGACGAAGACCGCTTGTTACAGTTGAAAGATCTTAGTATTGTTTTCCCATTTCTTATTGTGGTTTGATCACACATTTTTATTTATTTATTTTAATCTATGACTCTTGTCCCAAAAATGTTAGACCATGCCAAGACTGATTTCTTATTTAACCATCTTCTCTTATTGAACCATCAGTTCGTCATATTTTACCATCGTGGTTGTTTTCTGTTCGTCATATTTTACCATCTTGTTTATTTTCAGCTCGTCATATTTTACCATCGTGGTTGTTTTCAGTTCGTCATATTTTACAATCTTGTTTGTTTTCAGTTTTTCATATTTTACAATCTTGTTTGTTTTCAGTTCGTCATATTTTACAATCTTGTTTGTTTTCTGTTCATCATATTTTACAATCTTGTTTATTTCCAGTTCGTCATATTTTACAATCTTGTTTGTTTTCAGTTCGTCATATTTTACCATCGTGGTTGTTTTCAGTTCGTCATATTTTACCGTGTTATTTGTTTTCAGTTCGTCACCATCGTGGTTGTTTTCTGTTCGTCATATTTTACCATCTTGTTTATTTTCAGTTCGTCCATATTTTACAATCTTGTTTGTTTTCAGTTCGTCATATTTTACCATCTTGTTTATTTTCAGTTCGTCATATTTTACCATCTTGTTTGTTTTCAGTTCGTCATATTTTACAATATTGTTTGTTTTCAGTTCGTCATATTTTACAATCTTGTTTGTTTTCAGTTCGTCATATTTTACAATATTGTTTGTTTTCAGTTCGTCATATATTTACAAACTGGTTTGAGGCTCTATTTTAATCTGTTTTTTCATCCGTCATATTATTACCAAGTTGTATTTCAAAGTGGCTGTCGATTTTTCATGTAAGTCAAGTCGCATATTATTACCATCTATTTGTTTTGATATGTCAATTAAAATGATTTATTAGCAGTTCCTATTTTATTTGTATGTTTTCTATTCCGCTCGATTTGATTCCGAGTCTTTCCTTCTTCAAGAGTAGGTTAGACTAGGTTAGGTTGCAGTGGCAGTCTAAGCAACATACAAAGGCCAAACATTGTTTATGATACTGCAAAATGAAAATGGATTCTACATTGAGAGTTCTAAATTTTATGAAACTCAAATATATTTAGAGTAGGGGATCTTTAACGAGTACCTGACATCGTGGAGTTTAAGGCACCGACGGTTTAACGTCCTTTCCGAGGGACAACGTGCTCAAATTTAAACACTTCCCACATGAATCCAATGGAAAGTAGAATGGGTATTGAACCGTGGACTTACCAGTCTAGAGACTAGCTTGTTACCACTGCGCTTGGGGGCCAGGTTAGCTCAGTGGTTAAGTGCTCGCCTCTGAACTGATAGGACCTGGGTTCGATCCCCACCTAGCCTTCGATTTATTCACGCGGGAGGTGAATAAATCTGAGCGCGTCGTCCCTCGGAGAAGGACGTTAAACCGTCGGTCCCGAGCCTGTACGATGTCAGGTATTCGTTAAAGATCCCTACTCTAAACACATTTGAGTTAGGCAAAATTTAGGACTCCCACTGTAGAATCAATCTTCACTGTGTGGTATCACAAAGGGTGGGCCAATGCTCGGCCTACGTGTGTTCCCTTGTGGGACTGCCACTGCAACCTAACCTAACCTACCACTGCGCTTCAAGAGTAGCTGTCCCAAAATCCTTGGAGTCAATTTAAGTCTTACCTCGTATGTTTTCTACTACTCTAGACTGTTTTCGAACCCTCTTCTTCTAGAAAAGTAACTGTCCCAAAACCCTTGGAGTCAATTTAAGTCTTACCTCGTATGTTTTCTACTACTCTAGACTGTTTTCGAACCATCTTCTTCTAGAAAAGTAACTGTTCCAAATCCCTTGGAGTCAATTTAAGTCTTACTTAGTATGTTTTCTATTACGCTTGACTGTTTTTGAACCCTCTCCTTCTTCAAGAGTGACTGTCCCAAAATCCTTGTATTTAATTTAAGGACAGAATTAATAGAAATCCTCTTAAATCGTTTGTTTTCTATTGCCCTAGACTGTTTTTGAACCCTCTTCTTCTTGAAAAGTAACTGTCCCAAAACCCTTGAAGTCAATTTAAGTCTTACCTCGTATGTTTTCTACTGCTCTTGACTGTTTTCGAACCCTCTTCTTCTTCAAGAGTAACTGTCCCAAAACCCTTGGAATCAATTTAAGTCTTACCTCGTATGTTTTCCATTGCCCTAGACTGTTTTCGAACTCTCTTCTTCTTCAAAAGTAACTGTCCCAAAACCCTTGGAGTCAATTTAAGTCTTACCTCGTATGTTTTCTACTGCTTTTGACCAGGCATGGGCAACCTGCGGCCTGCGGGACACATGCAGCCCAGCACGTGTATTTGTGCGACCCTCGGAGATTATCTGGAATTCTATCTTAATACTAAAAGTTCCTTTGCTTTTTGGTTATTAAAAAAAGCTCACCCTGACTTTTTGAAGGAAATTACAACATGAGAGATAGAGAGCTCTATAGCAACAAATGTTTTAGTTTTTTCAAACATGACGCACTAATCTTTTGAAGATTGTTTGTGATCATTATTTATCATAAGGAAATAATGAGATATGAATAATAATTCTCATTATAGGAACAATAAAAAGTTAAATAATTATTGACACATTAATATAGCGTACAATATGTATTTCTATATCTTTATAAAAATACATTATACATATAAGCTGTATATATCGAAATACCACAGAAATTACCATGCGGCCCGCGGTCACTTGAAAATTATATAATGCGGCCCTCAGTTCACAAAAGGTTGCCCATGCCTGCTTTAGACTGTTTTCGAACCCTCTTCCTCTTGAAAAGTAACTGTCCCAAAACCCTTGGAGTCAATTTAAGTCTTACCTATTATGTTTTCTATTGCGCTTGACTGTTTTTGAACCCTCTCCTTCTTCAAGAGCAACTGTCCCAAAACCCTTTGATTTAATTTAAGGACATAATTAATAGAAGTCCTCTTAAATCGTTTGTTTTCTATTGCCCTAGACGGTTTTTGAACCCTCTCCTTCTTCAAAAGTAACTGTCCCAAAACCCTTTGATTTAATTTAAGGACAGAATTAATAGAAATCCTCTTAAATCGTTTGTTTTCTATTGCCCTAGACGGTTTTTGAACCCTCTCCTTCTTCAAAAGTAACTGTCCCAAAACCCTTTGATTTAATTTAAGGACAGAATTAATAGAAAGCCTCTTACCTCGTTTGTTTTCTATTGCGTTAGACTGTTTTTGAACCCTCCTTTTCTTCAAGAGTAGCTGTCCCAAAACCTTTGGAGTCAATTTAAGTCTGACCTCGTATGTTTTCTACTGCTCTAGACTGTTTTCGAACCCTCTTCTTCTTGAAAAGTAACTGTACCAAAACCCTTGGAGTCAATTTAAGTCTTACCTCGTATGTTTTCTACTGCTCTAGACTGTTTTTGAACCCTCTTCTTCTTGAAAAGTAACTGTCCCAAAACCCTTGGAGTCAATTTAAGTCTTACTTAGTATGTTTTCTATTACGCTTGACTGTTTTTGAACCCTCTCCTTCTTCAAGAGTGACTATCCCAAAATCCTTTTATTTAATTTAAGGACAGAATTAATAGAAATCCTCTTAAATCGTTTTTTTTCTATTGCCCTAGACTGTTTTTGAACCCTCTTCTTCTTGAAAAGTAACTGTCCCAAAACGCTTGGAGTCAATTTAAGTCTTACCTCGTATGTTATCTACTACTCTAGACTGTTTTCGAACTCTCTTCTTCTTCAAGAGTAGCTGTCCCAAAACCCTTGAAGTCAATTTAAAAGTCTTACCGCGTATGTTTTCTACTGCTCTAGACTGTTTTTGAACCCTCTTCTTCTTGAAAAGTAACTGTCCCAAAACCCTTGGAGTCAATTTAAGTCTTACTTAGTATGTTTTCTATTACGCTTGACTGTTTTTGAACCCTCTCTTTCTTCAAGAGCAACTGTCCCAAAACCCTTTGATTTAATTTAAGGAAAAAAATCCGCTATATTGTTTTTGAACCCTCTCCTTTTTCAAGAGTAACTGTCCCAAAACTCGCTGAGTTAATTTTCTAATATATACTATCCTTTGCAGTGTTAGATTAGCCATTTCTTTGCTAAAATTGTTTTGTATACATTTGTTTTGGTTTTTTTTTTCTTAGATTGCCATACAAGAGAAAAATGAAGACAACTATCTCTCTGCTGGTGAAATGCCTCTGCCCGCTCTGTACTTTATGATGTCCATGCTATTCTTCTTGTCTGGTTGTTTTTGGGTTTTCATTCTAGTCAAAAGCAAGTAAGTGCCTATTCTCTTTTTTCTTTTTTTTTTTTTGAAATTAAATGAAAATCATTGTTACTTAAAACATCAGGAAAAGTAATGTCAAAATTAGTAAATTATAAGTAAGATCAAAAAAAAAAGTTAAATATTTTTTTAATTATCATAAAAATAGTAATCGTTATACTACATTAGGGGGCCAGGCTAGCTCAGTGGTTACATGCTCACCTCTGAACTGATAGGACCGGGGTTCAATCCTCACCTGGCCCTCGATTTATTCACGCGAGAGGTGAATAAATCTGAGCACGTTGTCCCTCGGAGAAGGACGTTAAACTATCGGTCCCGAGCCTGTATGATGTCAGGTACTCGTTAAAGATCCCTACTTGGGGGCCAGGCTAGCTCAGTGGTTACGTGCTCACCTCTGAACTGATAGGACCGGGGTTCAATCCTCACCTGGCCCTCGATTTATTCACGCGAGAGGTGAATAAATCTGAGCACGTTGTCCCTCGGAGAAGGACGTTAAACTGTCGGTCCCGAGCCTGTACGATGTCAGGTACTCGTTAAAGATCCCTACTCTAAATACGCTTGAGTTAGGCAAAATTTAGGACTCCCACTGTAGGAATCAATCTTCATTGTGTGGTATCACAAAGGGCTAATGCTTGGCCTACGTGTGTTCCCTTGTGGGACTGCCACTGCAATCTAACCTAACCTATACTACATTATATATTATTATAATCAAACATTCTGTGTTTTTATTCTCAGTGTCTACTTTTTCATCTTTAGAAAGATCTGAATGTGACGAATCTGAAGTAGTCAATGAGACGGTTTTATTTTTATTTATTGAATTTATTTCTTCAAATAACCAATGGAGTAACTTTTCATGCTGGTTGTCGAGCTCAGTGTCCAGGAAGTTGATTTGTATCGCAGGTCTAAATATGTGTTGCCATATCGGATTTTTGTTGTTAAAATATGTGAGAAATTTTAACTAGTTAGTTACAGCTGACAGAAGATATACAAGCTGATAAATCATTAGTTGTGCAATCCGTAATTGTGTGGTATTTACTCATTCTGAGGTAAAATGGATAAACCAACAAAAGTCTCCACACAAATGAAGTTTTATTCAACGCGTTTCGAACACTTTGTGTTCATCATCAGGAAGACACCAAGGAAGTGGTACTGACGGGTTGGTCAAGTGAAAACAACTAGTAGGAAACTGGAGTTTCAGTAGGAGTTTCCTACTAGTTGTTTTCACTTGACCAATCCGTCAGTACCACTTCCTTGGTGTCTTCCTGATGATGAACACAAAGTGTTCGAAACGCGTTGAATAAAACTTCATTTGTGTGGAGACTTTTGTTGGTTTATCCATTTTACCTCAGAACAAGCTCATAAAGTTGAATCTAGTCCACTAAATAATTCCTTTGCTTCTCACCTTTCTCTAAGAATTTACAAATAACTTTTGTGTTTAGAATAATTGAAGATGCAAAAGCCTACCTTGCACTTAAATAATTGGTGGAATCCACAAAGTATGTATGTGTCGTATGTTTGTGGCAGAATAAGCAATCTCATTGTGACTATCTTTGAAGTAATTAATTAACTTCTTGTATATTATATTAAATATGCCATAAAAATTTCTTTGACGTTTTTATTATAAATTCTTGACAGTATTCATCTAATTTCAAACAAATAGAAGTATTCTAGGGTAGTGCAGTCAGTTATTATGTGATATTTACTCATTGTAGGATAAAAAGTTAATGAAATAGTCTCCACATATAGAAATTTAATGGTTAATTTAATTAATTTAATTAATAAACAACGGTTTCGAACACATAGTGTTCTTCCTCAGACATTAACTAAGTGTGAGTATCGGTGGTACAATTGTTTTACAGGTTTGCATAAACTACAATACAAAACTTAAACGAACCATAGTTTTACATAAATTACAATACAAAACTTAAACGAAGCATAGGTTTACATAAATTACAATACAAAACTTAAACGCAGTATAGGTTTACATAAATTACAGTACAAAACTTAAACGAAGCATAGGTTTACATAAACTACAATAAAAAACTTAAACGAAGTATAGGTTTACATAAATTACAATACAAAACTTAAACGAAGCATAGGTTTATTACTAGCAATTTTAACACAGAGTTTGTTTTGTAATCATTTTTGGCGCTATAGTTGAAAGTTTGATTCTCAAGTTATAAGCATTAAGTCTACTTCGGTATTTGGTTTCTATGGCAGTTTAAAGGGAAAATCTAGTTTCACATAAGTAGGTATTGGGAAATGGCAGCAATGTGTGAAGTGCTACTTTTACAATAGCAGGAAATTAGGGAATCAGATAACTCCGAAAACTGACTACTGATTCATCCTAAAAATGAATAAAATTTTGATCAATTCTACTTATGGGTATATGTATATACCCATATGAGTATATGAGTTGGGTTTTGACTCTGACGAAGACCGCTTGTTACGGTTGAAAGATCTTAGTCTTGTTTCCCTTTTTCATATTGTGGTTTGATCAATGTAGATATAAACATTATTCGGTTTCATGATTCACAAGAAATATAGAATAAGTCCATAACCACAAAAAAAATTTTTTTTAGATAAATGTTTTTACTAAATGTTTTTAATGTACTTCCCACTACTGTAATGTTATTCCTACATTACTCGACTTGCCAATAATGAAGACAAAAAACTCTCGACCCATCCAAATCTCCTTGCTCGGGAACTAAATCCTACTTCCATACCTTTCCTAATCCCAAGAGCCTCAAAGCTTCCTACATAAGCTAAAAATGACGACCAGATGACTTCAAAAGCATACAGTACCTCAGAGAATGCAAAGCCTGAAGACCAAACGACCACGAAGACGACACATTCCCTGACAGACTAACTCCCACATTCTTGACAATGTTTATTGACCCAAGAAAAACAGCAGGATTTGAATCTAGCAGTAGTGGGCCTCTGGTCCGGCACTGCTATTTACGACATTCACTGTTGTGTATAGTGATATTCGTCAACCAGTCCGTTAAGGTTCCGCGGAACCCACTTTGAGAACCTCTATTGTATTTTATACTTATAGTAAAATTGAGTTTATGCCAATCGAGATTTTATTGTTGTTGTAGGGTAAATCTAATGAAATGGTCTCCACATATAAAAATTTTAATGATTATGGGGTACCCATATAGGGTATGTACCCTATAACCCCACCCATGTCCATTCCATTTCCAGTCAGTCTTATTCAGAGGCACTCATCCTTAGGTTCGTACTTTCTGCCTTATTTTATTTTATATTAATTTTTGTACTTATTTACTTTGTACTATAGATAACTCTCTGGTGTCATTGTATTTTTTAGTTAATGCCTGAGGAAGAACACTACGTGTTCGAAACGCGTTGTTTATATCATTAAAATTTTTATATGTGGAGAACGTTTTATTAGATTTTTACCCTACAATGAGTAAATACCACATAATAACTGATTGCACTACATTAGAATTTATTATTGTTGTTGTTGTTGTTGTTGTAGACACAAGGTGTTCAAGATACATTACTTGATGGCAGTTTTAGTATACTTGAAATCAATGTCACTTTTCTTCCATGCCATAAACTATCACTTCATCGAGACTAAAGGAGAACATGTTGCTGCCTGGGCTATCCTCTTCTACATCACTCATCTGTAAGCACTCAGATCATCATCATTTCGTATGTTTTCATGATTATGATTTTGATTTCATATGCTTTTTTTATTCAGGTTAAAAGGATCTGTTCTGTTTATAACTATAGTCTTAATTGGTACTGGTTGGACATTCATAAAACATCTGCTTTCTGAAAAAGATAAAAAAATATTTATGATCGTTATTCCACTTCAGGTAAATATTTTAATTACTCAATTAAATATAAATATTTTATCATTTATATATACACTTTTTCGATGAAAATACGATCCGAAATGGACAAATACAGTTCAATGTACATAAAGAAACATAGAGAAATTGAAAACACAAACTTACAGTCTCTAATTTTCGGTTGAACCGTCTTCAGGAGAGATAAGAGAGGGAAACCAAGCGCACTGGTACAGAGACGGTTGGAGACTCCAACCGTCTCTGTACCAGTGCGCTTGGTTTCCCTCTCTTATCTCTCCTGAAGACGGTTCAACCGAAAATTAGAGGCTGTAAGTTTGTGTTTTCAATTTCTCTATGTTTCTTTATGTACATTGAACTATATATATATATATATATATATATATATATATACTATATCAAATCTTAGAGAATTATGTGTGATGAATATTGATTTCTTTGTTAGGTACTAGCCAATGTCGCGATGATAATAATTGAAGAATCCGAGGAAGGGGCTGTGGAGCACAAAGCCTGGTCAGATATCTTCATGTATGTCGACTTGCTGTGCTGTGGGGCCATCTTGTTTCCAGTAGTGTGGTGAGTATTGGAAGCTTTATTTTTAGTCCGTTTTTTTTTCTGAATAACATTCTAGAATGACATTTCAGTTATCTACTAGTGGGGGGCAAGGTTAGCTCAGTGGTTAAGGTGCTTGCCTTTGAACTGGTAGGTCTGGGGTTCAATACTGACTCTGGCCATCGATTTATTCACGCAAGAGTTGGATACAACTGAGCAACATATGTTGCTTAATCTGTTTTGACTTTATATGTGTTCCTAAGCTTCTCAGCCATATAACCATCCAAAATCAAATCAGGCCGACCAGTTTAACGTGCTGCCATTTAGCCACCAAAAAGCTAATGAAATGGTTTCCACATATAAAAATTTAATGGTATAAACAACGCGTTTCGAACACGTAGTGTTCTTCCTCAGGCATTAACTAAGGTGTTGTTTATCGAAACGCGTTGTTTGTTTATACAATTAAATTTTTATATGTGGAGACCATTTCATTAGCTTTTTACCCTACAACTTAAAGTAATACTTATTACTATAGTATAGTTATTATTTGGTATAGTAATATTTATTGTCAGTGAATGGAAGGAAGATGGTGGTATTTTAGTTAATAAAATTTTTCAAATCGAAATTGTTTTTGATTGATTCCAACACACACACTTATAGTACAGTGTTACCTCGGGATACGAGTTTAATTCGTTCCGTAACCTTGCTCTTATGTCAATTTACTCGTATCTCAAAGCAATTTTCCCCATTGAAATCAATTGAAATGCAATTAATCCGTTCCAACCCCAAAAATACTTACCCCTAATTGTTTTTGTTACGTGATTTTGATTAAGAAAAATGTATTTATAAATGACAAATATTGTATAAAAACATAATAAAAGAGAATGTAGAGGTGTTTAGAAAAAAGTCGTTGAAAAACTGGTTTTATTAAGTTTACGTACATATGTAATTAGTATTTTGGTTATTTAAATTTAACTTAGACAAAACTTAAATGCTACTGTATTAAAAAAATACAGTAGCTTCGCAGGATTAAAAAAAAACTATCCAAGGAGGTTTGTTTCTTCCTCCCTTTCAGAATGCTACGGAAATGAGTTAGGCAAGTTTCATTAAATAGATCCGATGCACGACCAGTTGCAACTTTTTCGGTGTGTTTCTTTGCCACGAACTATAAAACTCTCTCCCACATTCTCAAGATCTTCCAATTTTCAAAGGTAAACTGAGAACTGAGTGGGTCGTAGGTGACATCGTAGATAAAAGAAATGTACATATTTATAAAAGACTTGATACCACAATTGGCTGTTCCTCGTATCTCAAACTTCACTCCTACTTCAAAACAAAATTTCGCTCATTTCACAGCTCGTATCTCAAATAGCTCGTCTAATTCTAATTATTGTAATTAAATTACAACCACAAATCAAAGTCATCATAAGTAGGCAGCATTATTATTAATGCCTAATGATATGCCTAATTATTAAATTATTACAAAGCGTGGCACACGTAGTTACTAGCATATTAATATAAATGAATAAAGAAATGAATTATTGCTTCTCTTGAATAACACGAGTACAAATATATGCAACTTTTTTTTTGTTTGTTTAGGTCAATAAGACATCTTCAGGAGGCTTCACACACTGACGGCAAAGCGGCCATCAATTTGAGGAAACTCAAACTTTTCAGGCATTTCTATATCATGATTGTCTGTTATATTTACTTTACCAGAATCATTGTTTACATTCTACAGGTATGTATGTTTCTTATGTTTAAAAAAACTGACCTTTTCTGTTGGTCTTTATATTGTCTTATGCGAAATATATATTAATATATATATAGTAATTAAAATAAACGGTTCAGCGTACTTTTAAATAAAAAAAAAACAATTAAAAAGAAGATAGCACTCAGATAGACACAGGAATAACTCACTTCTATATTTCGACCATCGTCGTCATCAGGAGGCGAAGAGTCCCGATGATAACTATGGACGAAATATAGAAGTGAGGTATTTCTGTGTCTATCTGTGTGTTATCTTCTTTTTAATTGGTTTTTTTATTTAAAAGTACGCTGGACTTTTAAAGTCCCTTTAAAAAACCCTTCTGATGAATACCGTTTGTTACGGTTGAAAGATCTTAGTCTTGTATTCCCAACCGCCATTATGGGTCGAAATATTGAAAAGTGAGTCTTTGTTATGTTTCTGTCTATGTGTCACAGTTTATTTGAAGTGTAATCTGTCCTGCCGGACCGTTTCCGTTTATCATAGTATATATATATAATTGTCACAATAACACGTGATATAAATATATATATATATACAATTAAAAGAAACGGTCCAGCGGACTTTTAAAATAAAATAAATTCAAAACGAAACAATCACACAGAAAGACACAGACATAACTCACATCGATATTTCGACCATCGTCGTCATCAGGAGGTGTGAAGAGCGAAGAGTCCCGCAAGAAGAGGGAGGAAGAAGGAGTCACCGCCCTGCCTTCTTGCGGGACTCTTCGCTCTTCACACCTCCTGATGACAACGATGGTCGAAATATCGATGTGAGTTATGTCTGTGTCTTTCTATGTGTTTCCTTCGTTTTGAATTTATTTTATATATATATATATATATAATTGTCACAATAATACGTGATATAAATATTCAGGTAACGTAATCTGTGCGATTATCTTCCATCATTTGTTGTGAGTTACCTACATATATATATATATCTACAGCAATGACTTGCGAAAGCCTTCTTGACCGACATCCATTACTTTCATAACTGGTGGTGCTGTTTCAGTTGACTGTTTCATTTCAATATAAATGGCTGGACGAGATGTTCCGCGAGATGGTCACCTATGTGTTCTTCGTCCTCACTGGATATAAGTTCAGACCTGCTTCTGCTAATCCATACTTTCAACTCAACACAGAGGACACTGAGGAGTTCATTGACGACATTGTGTCAGTATTTTCAAATATATTTTGTAAAAAAAAACAATTATCGTTGATAGTGTGTGATTTTTCAGTTTTTATTTTTTTTTAGAAATATTGCTCATATTTGAAAAATAAATTAAACTATATTCAAAATTTGTGAATTCAGTTATTATGTGAAATTTTTTTTTTCAAGATTTTGGTTACACCACTGGTCCATGTGGTATCGTAGAATATAAACAATTCGAACTTTCGATCATGAAATCATTGGTCAATATCGGGTGGAAACTAATTTATGAACGAATGACCAATGATTTCATGGTCAAATGGTCGAATTACTGAATTTCTACTATATCACTTGGACCAATATCGGGTGGAATCTAACTTGTGAACGAATGACCCAATGATTTCATGGTCAAAAGCTCGAATTGCTGAATTTATACTATATCACTTGGACCAATATCGGGTGGAATCTAACTTGTAAACGAATGACCCAATGATTTCATGGTCAAAAGCTCGAATTACTGAATTTCTACGATATCACTTGGACCAATATTGGGTGGAATCTAACTTGTAAACGAATGAGCCAATGATTTCATGGTCAAAAGCTCGAATTGCTGAATTTTTATGATATCATTTGGACAAATGATACGGCAACTCTAGCCAGAAGAAAGAAAAAAAAATGCCCGAAATATCTAGTCCTCTGTGAAGCTGCTTTGTATTTTAACAATATTAGTTTACGAGAAGACTTACTGCCGGTAGACATCTCTGAATGCTAGTTAATAGTTCAGATTGATACCTGGATTTGAACGAGCTCCTATATGGGCTTCTTCAGAAATTCTTTAAAGTAACAGATCTATTGTGTCGACGGACTGTTTTTAGTATCTAAACTCTGAAACATTCTTTGAAGCTTAGACTATGAGTATTAGCATGAATAGCTACTGACAGTGTATAATCCCGACTAACCGAGGACCTATTCATCCGTAGGCTTAACATAGAGGTTGTTAAACCTACATGGAATTTAGATATATGGTAATGGTACCTGTATACTTGTGTAGCTTAAAAGTCCTTTTTTCCCTTCTACGTTGAATTTCCAGGGAGTGGAAGTTGGCAGGTAGTTGAGTTAATTCTCTATGGCCGGGTCATATTTTATGACCCTGACTATACATTCGCTAACGGCTACTCCTTTCCCACTCACTTCACCTCTCCCCCCCCCCTCCTCCCCCGCCCATCCATCCATGCCTTCAGTTATCAATGGAACTTAGACCTAATAGTATTTGTAATTTTCTTTGTTTAGTTTATTTATTTAATTGATGTTTATTTATGTATTAAACCTGATGATGATATATGAATGTTGAAAGCTTGTTTATTAGTGTAAGATGAATATACATTTTGACCATCTTATTAAATTTCTTTCGTTCATTGGACCCTTTTACTTGGAAATGTCATTGGCGAACCTGATTTATAGTTTACCTACTACAATAAGGAAAATAGTCAGGAAGTTAGAATCTGTTAACAAAAAGGAAGTGAATGCAGAAACTGAGATCATTTTCAATAAAATATGCTTGAGAGAAGATCTACTGCCAATATATACCAATATATTTTTTTATATATAGATTCATATTTAGATTTTTGGACTTTTTTTTTAATAAAATAAATTCAAAACGAAGGAAACACGCAGAAAGACACAGACATAACTCACATCGATATTTCGACCATCGTCGTCATCAGGAGGTGTGAAGAGCGAAGAATCCCGCAAGAAGGCAGGGTGGTCATCGAGTTCAGTCACCGCCCTGACTTCTTGCGGGATTCTTCGCTCTTCACACCTCCTGATGACGACGATGGTCGAAATATCGATGTGAGTTATTTCTGTGTCTTTCTGTGTGTTTCCTTCGTTTTGAATTTATTTTATTTATATATAGATTTATATATATAAATATATTTATTTTTTTGGTTTTTTTTTTTAGCGTCAGCCAATGTGGTATAACTGAAGGGCTAAGCAAACTATCTAGAGTTTCTCGAGGTACTGACCCAAATCAAGAATCCAAGGAGGCATTACTTTCATCGAAACGAGAAAACAGCCACGAATACGACTAAAAAAAAAAACAACAACTTCTCTTTCTCTTTACTCTCTCTCTACTACCATTTTCGCCTTTACTCTCTCAGTCAGTTCCAACCATCAGTCCGCCTTTAGTGCTCTTGTATTAGATCAGCTTCAAAAAAAAAAAAAATAATTTTCATTTTTTATATTTCTCCAAAATATTTTCCTTTTCCTTGTTTTTTTTTTACATTCCGATCATACATTTTGTTTTTGTGTTTTTTTTTTTAACCAAGAAGTAGTGGTAAAATCTTCCTATGTCTGCCATCCGTTAGTATGTAGTATTTTTAGTCGATTATACTGAATATAGTTATAAAATATAGTAAGAATATATATGTAAAATAACAGTAAAATTGATTTGTAATTTATAAATTGTCTAGTCATTTATAAAAAAAAATATTGTACTGATTTTTCGTATATTTTAAGAGCTTTGGACAGTATTCGTTCTGAATTTAGTGTTTTTTTTTTTTTGCTTATATAAATTTATTTCCATTATATAGGAAATTTTTAAGACTTAAATAAGAGGAATATACATATTTTCTTTTTTTAGCAATTCATTTGATATAATACTATATATATGGCGTTATTGGTCAAAGTTAACTATCCCACTCGATATGTCTTTGGTATATTTTCATTGACTTATCCAATATACCATTGACTTTGGTATATTTTCTCAAGGATATCCCTAAAGGTTAAAAGTTGTTGAGGGTAATCCTAAAGGATTAGAATTACCCAAAGTGAATTTTTAGTTTTGCTTTGATTGCTTGATGACTATCCTAAAGGTTTAAGTTTTTGATGGTAATCCTAAAGGATTAGAATTATCTAAAGTGAATTTACGTTTTACTTTGATTGCCTGATGACTATCCTAAAGGTTAAAATTGTTGATGGTAATCCTAAAGGGTTAGAATTATCCAAAGTGAATTTTCATTTTGATTTGATTTGTCTCATGGATATCTCTAAAGGTTAAAAGTTTTTGACGGTAATCCTAAAGGATTAAAATTATCCAAAGTGAATTTTCGTTTTGCTTTGATTGCCTGATGACTACCCTAAAGGTTAAAGTTTTTGATGGTAATCCTAAAGGATTAGAATTATCCAAAGTGAATTTTCATTTTCCTATGATTGCCTGATGAATATCCTAAAGATTGAGGACATCATTTGATTATGATTGATAGGCCTTCACTAGAAATTTATCTTATTGTTATTTACTTTCTTTTTTTTTCTTTTATTCTTTTTCTATGCTTCAAACTCCCTCCTTATCAATAGTGAATTCATACACACATATTTTACATAAAAAGATTTGACATAAATACGTGAAATAACAATCAATGATCAAACCACAATATGAAAATGGGAAAACAAGACTAAAATCTTTCAACCGTAACAAGCGATCTTCGTCAGAGTCAAAAACTGACGAAGGTTTTTATCAAGTCTTCTCAACCCCTCACCAGATGTTTTCTGCATCTAGTGTATCGGTTGTGTTTTTGACTCTGACGAAGACCGCTTGTTACGGTTGAAAGATCTTAGTCTTGTTTTCCTATTTCATATTGTGGTTTGATCATTGACTTATTTACATATGATGTAACCTGTTACTATTATTAGTTTCTTGTAAGTGCTAACGTTAAATTAAAATTTATTATAATCATCCAAATGTTTATGTTTTTTTTATGTATAATAACTTCTTGTAAATTAAGAATTTATCCTTCTTTAAGTGAATTCATAACTATTTTTAAAATGATATATACACAGAAGGTTTTGTTGTATCTTTTTTGGGTTTTGGATATCAAGAAGAACAGTTGAACAAAGTGATTTGTTCCAGTATGCAGTAGATATTTCGTCTTCTTTACTAACTGGAGTTATCGAACCGGTTTCGGATATTTTCAAATGGTACCAAAACCGGTTTTATCCATTACCTAAAACAACCTGCATGCTTTTATAATATTAGTTTGATATGGTACAAAAAAAAAACAACAACTGATTATGCGAAAAATTGTGTTATATGAAAAAAAAATTACTTGTTTCGACCTCATAGTGTTCTTTTTCAGGTTATAACTAAAAACACAGGAAAGGTGTTAGGTTATCGGTAAAAATAGGATGGTTGTCGGTAAAGGGATAGTTAAACCTGTTTACCTTATACAGGCAGAGGGCGACTACTCCGAACCAATGATCTGGGAGTTATCTATTTGTTTCTTATATATATATATATATAAAAGGTTTGCAAAATAACTAAGAACAAAACTATCATAACTTCGACTTCATTATAGAATTTTTTTTTATTTTTCTTGTTATAACATTTCTTTACCTTTATGTAAAGTAAGTTATAACCTTACTTATAGCCTACTATTGTTACCAGTATGAAGACACCTTTTGACTTCCTCCGCATTTATATTCCTCATCTATTATCACTTACAATAGTGTAAGTGTCCACTTACAGGAAAGTGTCCAATCTTTCCTGTACTCTCCCACGGTCTAATCTTAATAATTGACCTTTTAGGAATTTCCAAATTTCCTGGTAACAACAACTGATAAACAACAGCTGTTGGGGAGGGGGTGTTATAATATTTTTATTACAAATATTACAAAACATGTTATTTGTTTCCTTTTAATCAAAAACAAATAACAATTGTTATCAAAAACATCTGATAACAATACCTGATAAACAGAATAGGAGTTTCCCAATCCGTTGAGGGGTGGAGGATTCAAATATTTCTATAATATTTTTATTTAATATATATATATACATTTCACGATGAATCACAAACACAGAACTAAGGAACAAAAACACTTACTGTCTCTAATTTTCGGTTGAACCGTCATCAGGAGAGTTGAGATAGGGACACCAAGCGCACTTGTGAAGCGACGGTTGGAGACCATGGTGGAGAGGGTGGGCTTCACAAGTGCGCTTGGTGTCCCTATCTCAACTCTCCTGATGATGGTTCAACCGAAAATTAGAGACAGTAAGTGTGTTTGTCCCTTAGTTCTGTGTCTGTGATTCATCATGAAACGTTTGTTGTCCTTTTGGATCGTTTTCCTGTTTACAATATATATATATGTATATATGTTCATTTAACTTGCAAACCACAATAAGAAATGAAAAAAAAAAGAGTAAGGTTTTTCAACCGTAACAAATGTGGTCACAGTTGGGATTTGACTCTGGCGAAGAACGCTTGTTTTGGTTGAAAGATCTTAGTCTTTTTTTCTCATTTCTTATTGTTGTTTGGAATTGATTCTTGTTTTCGCATGTTTATTGTGAAATCTTGTTATATATGTTCATTTGTTTTTGTTTTATGACTATATTTCATAATATGTGTATTGTGTATTTTCCATAAACAAGTTTTGTTTCGAGTAGAGTATAATATTACTTTTCAGGAAGTTTGAGATTAGAATGGACTTTCTTTAGGGGATACGGGACAACCATATTTTTCTTTTTTAAACCGATAAAATTTGGTTAGGGGTGGGGGAATGAGATATAGCTACCCCTCGTTTAACGACGGTAATTTGGACTAACGACGCCATCGTTAAACCATATATATATATATATATGGAGTTAGCTTCAGCTACTCAAAGGGACTACTTCTACCCGATGACGACGACTGTCGAAATATCGTTTTGAGTCTTTTGTGTGTGTCTTTATTTGTGTTTTCTCTTTCCTGTGTGAACTATATATATATATATATATATATAGTTCAATGTACATAAAGAAACGTAGAGAAATTAAAAACACAGACTTACAGTCTCTAATTTTCGTTTTGAACCGTCTTCAGGAGAGATAAGAAAGGGAAACCAAGCGCACTGGTTCAGAGAAGGTTGGATACCGTTGGAGAGAGAGTTTCCAACCGTCTCTGTACCAGTGCGCTTGGTTTCCCTTTCTTATCTCTCCTGAAGACGGTTCAACCGAAAATTAGAGACTGTAAGTGTATGTGTTTTTAATTTCTCTACGTTTCTTTATGTACATTGAACTGTATTTGTCCACATCGGATCGTATTTTCATCAAAAAAGTGTATATATATATATATATATATATATACATAAAAAGATTTCACATAAACACGTGAAATAACATTCAATAATCAAACTACAAAATGAAATGGGAAAACAAGACTAAGATCTTTCAACCGTAACAAGCGGTCTTCGTTAGAGTCAAAACTCATACTGTTCCTGTCATATCAGTATTAGTTTTAACTCTGACGAAGACAACTTGGTACAATTGAAAGATCTTGTATCTTCTTTCTGATTTCTTATTGTAGTTTATACGTTAATATATGTCCATATAATACATCCATGTTGTAAAAACATACCAATTTGTATATTTAACACTTTTTATCTGTATATAAATAAATAAAAAAAAAATTCAAAAGTTGTTCTACTCATTTTTTTATATAATATTTACTTATTTTCAAGAAAAAAAAAACCAAAAACAAACAAGTCATCTCATAAAATGTATTATATTTTATCCTTAGGTACTTTTCTTAGTCTGTTATGTTGCAAAATAAAAAAAATATTGCAAGTGTTGTTATGTTTCTTAGAATTGTGCAAGTCATTTAAATTAAAAATGAAAACTCATGTTAATGGTTTGCCTTGTTAATTCAAATGTCGTCGCATTTAATTCACGTTTAATTCATCTTTTGCTTCTTACTAGTTATTTGAAAATATTCTATATTGTTTGTATATTAAATATTATTTATATTGTTTGGTAATTATATGAATAAGGTTTTTTTATTAGCTGCATATATATATATATATATATATATATATATATATATTTCAGGATAAACTATAGATAAACAGTAAATAGAAAACACACATTTACAGTCTGTAATTTTCGGTTTAACCGTCATCAGGAGTGAAGAGAAGGGATGCCAAGAGCACTTGCGAAGCGACCAAGTACGCTTTGCGTCTCTATCTCTTCACTCCTGATGATGGTTAAAACGAAATTTAAATACTTTAAGTGTGTGTTTTCTATTTATTGTTTATCTATAGTTTATCCTGAAAATTTTGTTTCCTTTTTGTATCGTTTTCTTGATTATACTGTATATATATATATATATATAACAAACACTTCTTCTTCTTCTTCTCGGAATTTGGTCAGGGTAAATATATGGAATCACCTTTTTGCCAACGTTTCGTCTTTATTTTAAGACATTCTCAGGGCTATAAATCAAGGCTAGCTTATGTTACATTACAGAAGTAATGTAACAGAAGCTAGCCTTGATTTATAGCCCTGAGGATGTCTTAAAATAAAGACGAAACGTTGGCGAAAATGTGATTCCGTATATTAACCCTGACCAAACTTCAAGAAGAAGAAAAAGTGTTTATTAGTAAATTGTGGTCAAGAAAACAATACCTTATATGTATATATATGTATATAAAACAGTTCAAAATTGAAGATAGGTAGCACACAAAGTAAAGAAACACACTTACAAACTCAAATCCGTCTTCAGGAGAAAAGAGGAAAAGAGAAAGAGAGACCAAGCATGTTGTAGACGCAAATTATGTCGGGTTTCTAGACGGGTTACCAGCTGTTGCGTCTACGACGTGCTTGATCTCCCTTTCTTTTCTCTCCTGAAGACGGATTTCCCGAAAATTTGAGTTTGTAAGTGTGTTTCTTTACTTTGTGTGCTACCTATCTTCAATTTTGAACTGTTATTGTGTCCAGTTTGGATCGTCTTTCCGTTAATCAAGTGAATATATATATATATATATATATATATATATATTGCCTACAAAATGCTAATAAATATTGACAAAAGTCCATGAGAAATTGACTTTCTTCGTAGCCAATTCTCCACATTCTTTAGAACTATTATTAAAAATATATATATTTTTTATTAAATCAATAATTCGTGGGCTTTAAATGTTTTTTTAATTTGAGACTATATTGAAGTACTATTCCTGGTACCAATAGTACTTCAGAGAGTGTACATGAAATACTGTTAGAAAAAAAAAATTAACTTTATTAGAATTTATGTTGGAGAGAATATGGAATCAGTTTTTACATATTATGTTGCCGATATTCAGTAATTCCTTTATAGAATTCAAAATTATAGAAGAATTAATAAGATTTTGTTGTTTTCTTTAAGAAAAAAACAAAAGTCATTTATAGTAATGCTTGAAACCATATTACATTTCTAATATTTTCATTAACATTGATTTCAGTGTATACACTATTGGTTTCGCATATGCTCTTTGAAGAATAATCCAACTTTGTTTTTATTAATTTAAAAAAAAAGAAAAATATTTTTAAATATTCGAATAATTGTTAAAAATATTCCCGTTTGTTCAAGTTATAGTTATTCTTTTTTATATTTTTTATTCATATGTGTTGATATAGTTATCATTGCTAAAAGATAATTAATTTTCCAAACTCCTTTAATCCTGTCATTATCATTAATTCTGATTAAGTGATTATTTTAATAATCATTGATTACTAATCATTTTTATTCACTGATTAGCAGTGAATTTTAATATTTCACTGATGAACAATTGGAAACTGTAAGTATTGAGAACAGATGTTGTAATATCAGCTATCCGGCCATTAACATGAATGAATCAGCCTAAAAGAAAACGACAAGCTAACGCCATTTAATTATACCTCACGCTTCGTTATCAATTATTTTCAATTAATAAAAGTGACCTTGCACATTCTCTGCATTACCGATTCTTTCTATTTCAAATGCTAATGATGATTAATCATTTTTTTTTAAGTGCACTCTCATTTTATGCCAGATAAATATAATAAAAATAAACGAATGCAATGGATTATGTGATTATTATTGTAACGTCGTTTATTATTGTAACGTCGAGTTCACTAATTATTTAAAAAAAAATTCAAACATGTATTCAAGAAGTGATGTGCTTTAATATTTCCTATATAATATATATGGTAAGTTGATTTCTTATTAACTATTTCAAAGAGTTTATCGACTTGTTTTAGCTTATTTCTTTCCTCTTTTTCTTTGTTTTTATTTCGTCTCACGATTCTGTTAGCAAACTACGACGTAGAACAATCAATTTTTTGCAAAAACTCCTTTTAAGCCACAATAGAATTTATAAAACTTGTAAATATTTAAATAATCTCTATTAGCAATAACATATATGTAATTTCATCTTTTTATTGGTAAAATATACTTGTAAACATTTGGTTTGTATATTTTTGTATATTTATTATTTAGTAAGAATAAATTATTTCATTGGCTTTTTTTGTATTTAATTATGTTGATGAATATCTAATAAATAGATATAATTACAGGTTGGAAATATGGATGGAAGATTATTCCAAAAACTGCTAATTTATATGATTTTTACATAGTGAGGTAAAATGGATAAACCAATAAAAGTCTCCACACAAATGAAGTTTTATTCAACGCGTTTCGAACACTTTGTGTTCATCATCAGGAAGACACTATAATACAAATTATATCTAATCAGTTATAAAATTATAGTGAAATAATAAAATTCAATTAAGAAAATTCAAGACATACCCAAGGATGTGGTACTGACGGGTTGGTCCAGTGAAAACAACTAGTAGGAAACAGATCCGTTGCGAAAGAGTGGGAATAGGCATTTAGGAGATAAGGGACAAAGGCGTCGGGTATGCTTGAAAACCGTTAACTGAAATACAGAAGGCCAGAACAACTAATTTAGAGGAAAGAAACTTTTTTTTTTTTATTTATTTATTTATTCTTTGTGATTCTAGGAACAGTTTAAGAAATTTTGGACACCCTGGAATTTGATCATTAAGACATAGAGAGGCAGAAGGATTATTAATGACGGCTTTGTTTATTTCAAAAGCTTCCAAATTACAAATTTCTTTAAACTTTCTATTCTCATGTAGTATGGTAAGGTTCAAGTTTGGATCAAAGTTGTGATTTTGTGTGACAAGGTGTTTCGCAAAATGTGAAAAACATACTTTATTATTCTTATTGTCATTTTTCCTTTGCAAGTATTCATTAAAATGTTCCCGGGTTCTTTTTTCAAAGTAGCGCACAGTCATGCCAATGTAAAAACATTGACAATTGTTACAGTTTTTTATTTTTTAATTTATTCTTTTGTGATTCTAGGAACAGTTTAAGAAATTTTGGATACCCTGGAATTTTATCATTAAGACATAGAGAGGCAGAAGGATTATTAATGACGGCTTTGCACATTAATTACGGATTGCACAACTAATGATTTTTACATAGATAACAGAAGGTATTTTAGCACAATTTTAGCATAATATTGAATACATACCAAAGTAGCGAAACAGTATGTCTTTATTGTAAGGTAAAATACATTAAGTCTTCACCACAAAGATTTTATTGTACAACGCATTTCGAACACTTAGTGTTCATCATCAGGTACATATATATATAGGTAACTCACCACAAATGAATGAAGATAGTCGCTCTGAGGCCTTTCGTTTTCACGTCGTCAGAGAGCAAGTGAATACAAGTTGTAGGCAGATTATTCTTCAAATTAAAATAGTCAGGTTAAATCAAAATTCATAACCTGCCTACAACTTGTATTCACTTGCTCTCTGACGACGTGAAAACGAAAGGCCTCAGAGCGACTGTCTTCATTCATTTGTGGTGAGTTACCTGAATATTTATATCACGTGTTATTGTGACAATTTTGTATATATATATATATATATATATATATATAATACACTTTTTTTCGTTGGAAATACGATCCAATACGGACAAATATAGTTCAATATAAACAAAGAAACATAGAGAAATCAGAAGAACACACTTACAGTCTCTAATTTTCGGTTTAACCGAAAATTAGAGACTGTAAGTGTGTTCTTCTGATTTCTCTATGTTTCTTTGTTTATATTGAACTATATATATAACGCGAGTACTTCGCACTTCTTCCCGATGACGACGGATGTCGAAATGTCGAAGTGAGTTCTGTAGTGTCTTTTTGTGTTCTTTTCTCTGTGTTAAAGTATATATATATATAAACATGTAAAAAAAATTTGAAGTTATATAAAGGGAGATAAAACTTTAACTAAAATAAATTGTAATGTACCTGAGTGAGGCAAAATTAAGGACTTCCAATGTAGGATCACCGATCAAACAAAAAGCTGGTAAACGGTTGACGTTGTCACCCTCTAGGGGATCGGTTAAATAATGAAAAAAAACAACGAAGAATATGGTCTTATTGTTTATAGTTTTCTGTAGTGCTAACTGTTTTGAGTCAAGAGTTTGAAAAAAATAATCAGTGGATGATGATTTTATGTAATTGTTCAGTGAGCCTGAACAATTAAATGAACTTAATGCAGCCAACCGCCAGTGCTTGCCCCTCGTACCCGGTCTTAAAATATAGAATTAAGAGAAGAAATAAACAGAAATTCAGATAAGCAGTACTAGTTGGGTAAATATATAACCTATAACTTATTCTCAACTAGTTTCCTATATTTACCTTTTTATTTAGTCTCTACCTTTTATTTACTAATACAATTAAAAAAATTTTTGGATTTATTTAATTTTTTTTCCTCTATCATTATTTTTGATTCATATGGTTTGTTTTTATTTTCTATTGCTTATAATTTTTTATCTAATTTATTTTTACCCAACCAGGACTGCTTATCTGAATTTCTGTTTATTTCTTCTCTTAATTCTATATTTTAAGACCGGGTACGGTTGACAGCACTGGCGGTTGCCGGGTTGGTTACTTGCCGTTGCGTCTACAACGTGCTTGGTCTCTCTTTCTCTTTTCTCCTGAAGACGGATTACCCGAAAATTTGAGTCTGTATGTGTGTTACCTTACTCTGTGTGTTACTCTTCTTGAATTTTGAACTCGTGTATATATATATATATATATATACGAGTATAAACGGAATTTTTCATGGTCAGTCATGAACTAGTAACCATGTATTCCAGTAATGTGAAACCTTTTAAGTTCGGCGTATCAAAATTCGGAAAAACTGAGGCATAATTTTCGTGGCGTGTCACACATCTCAAAAGTAAAGACTAAAAAGAATATATAAATATTTATAATTTTTGTAAACTAATTATTTGTTTAATACTATTTCAAATACAAAAACCAAAATTTGACTTTTTTAGCATGATTTTAGAATTGAGAATTTTATATTAATATCAATATATTTCAATAATTTTTTTTTATAAAAAAAACGATATATTTAAAAGTTAAAAATTTCTTTACGCCATTTAAAATACAAGACCAAAATTATGAAACCAGAGTTTAGCATTTAAAATTTAACATGTTTTCAGAATTTAACATTTTAATATTAATATCAATATTAATAAAATATGTTTAAATGTTTTTAATGTATATTTGTTACGCAATATTATTGTACTTGTAAATACATGTCTGGTTTCAGAAATGAAGTATTAGTATAATAAAAAAAAATCACATTTATTTTTAAAAATTTATTTGAAAAGTAATCTTTGGTTAAGATAAGATAATAATTTATTTTTTTGGTCGTGGAACATTTTGTTCAAATTGACCTAGAGTATTTCCTTTGGGGCTGTACTCAGCTACTATGTAGACGCCTCCATTGTCACTTTGAGCTCTGCCTATTCCAAACATTATTGATTTTTTCCAAATCATCTGCGTAAAGTGACCTGAAGCACATTAAGGAATTAGAATAACATTAACAAGTAATTCTATCTAAAATGACCTGAAGCACATTAAGGAATTAAAATAACATTAACAAGTAATTCTATCTAAAATGACCTGAAGCACATTAAGGAATTAAAATAACATTAACAAGTAATTCAATATAAAGTGATTAACATATTGTTAATGTGTTAAGAATTGTTAAACAATCTTATTTTTGTTATATTTTAAAATCATTTGTATATAAAAGAAAAAAGTTTTTGTTTTTTTTTTACTCTACACATTGTACAGTAAAAAGCTAATGAAATGGTTTTCACATATAAAAATTTAATCGTATAAACAACGCGTTTCGAACACATAGTGTTCTTCCTCAGGCATTAACTTAAAAAATACAATGAAACCAAAGAGTTATCTATAGTATACAGTAAATATAGTAGAAAATAAAAAATAAAATAAGGAATAGAATACGATCCTAAGGGTACGTATTCTCATGTATAAGAAGTTAAACAGAAAACCAAACAATATTTTAAAATCATTTTGTATACAAAAGAAAAAAAAAATATCAAAATAAATAATAGTACAGAGGTACCTCTTGGATACGAGTTTAATTCGTTCCGTAACCTTGCTCGTATGTCAATTTACTCGTATCTACAAGCAATTTTCCCCATTGAAATAAATTGAAATGTCATTAATCCGTTCCAGCCCGAATAATACTTACTCCCAATTGTTTTTCTAACGTGATTTTGAATAAGAAAAATGTATTTATAAATGACAAATATTGTATAAAAACAGAATAAAAAAGAATGTAGAGGTGGTTAGAAAAAACTGGTTTTATTATGTTTACGTACATATGTAATTAGTATTTTGCTTTTTTTAAATTTAACTTAGTCATAACTTAAATGCTACTGTAATAAAAAAATTCAGTAGCTTCGCAGGAATAAAAAAAAAACTGTCCAAAGAGGTTTGTTTCTTCCTCCTTTTCAGAATGCTACGGAAATGAGTTAGGCAAGTTTCATTAAATAGATCTGATGCACGACCAGTTGCAACTTTTTCGGAGTGTTTCTTTGTCACGAACTGTGAAAACTCTCTCCCACATTCCCAAGATCTTCCAGTTTTCAAAAGGTAAACTGAGAACTGATTGGGCCGTAGGCGGCGTGGTAGAAAAAAGAAATGTACATATTTATAAATGACCTGATACTACAGTTTTATTGGCTGTTCCTCGTATCACAAATTTCATTCGTATTTTTCAAAACAAAATTTCGCTCCTTTGACAAGCTCGTATTTGAAATAACTCGTATGCTGGGGCACTCGTATCCCGAAGTACCACTGTATTATGTTTTTGACTAACCTGTTTCCATGGCAAAGCCAGGGTTATTGTAGTCATACAGTTTTATCTCATTATACCAGGCTTTACATGCTTCCTTAGCACAAACAAGTTTCCCAGTACTGCTACGATAATAGTATAAATTTTCGCCATATTTGTTATTCGGCATATGATGCATATTATCTTCAGAAGCTATCTTTTCTGCCCATTTTTGTGCTACTTTGTTCATCTAAGAAAAAAAAAATAAAAAAGGAAAAAAAATAACAATATTTTAAAAATAGAATATTTGATACAAAATGATGTAACAAAAAGGTAAGTGTAATTTAGTGGAAAGTTAATTATTGTATTAAAAAAAAAAAAAAACTGAGAATGATCGGGGCTGCCAATAATGGGGTTTTGACCCCAGATTTGGGGCTTTGACCCCAGATTTGGGGCTTTGACCCCAGATTTGGGGTTTTCAGGTGTTGCCGAGAGTTCTAACTTTTTTTTTTTTTGTATTTGACAAAATCTGGGGTTTTCTATCTTACATCAAGGTTGTCGAAATTTTTTAACTGATCAATACTAAAATTCTCAAATAAAAACGTACTAAATTTAATGAAATATGAAAATAATATTAAATTAATTTCATTTTTTGAAATGAAAATTCATCTTCTGTTTTATCTTTCAATTGATAAATAAAATAAAATATTTTGAAAATAATTTATTTTTATACAATTTTTTCTTGATAATTATCAAAATAACTTAAGTATTAAAAGTAACTTTTTTTGTCATATTCATTTTCTTCAGTTCAAGGAATTTTTTACTTTACCATAAGTAAAAGTATAGTCATTGTGAAAAAAATCCGTCTCGAGATTTTTGACGGAATTACATATTTTGAGGTTCTAGAAGTCGTTTTATAAAGTTTTTTTTTCGATGATATATGTGTGTGTATGGTTGGCTGGGTGAGTATGTATCCAAAGTTTATGGCCACGCTACGGTCCAGAATCTTTGATGGATCAAGTTGATATTTTACAGAAAAATGGGCCTCATAGTGTAGATGGAGCCCTATTGTTTGGGGAGCAATTATGCATGACTAAGTCACTTTTTTTGCCAAAAAAACTTTTTTTTAGACTACTTTTTTTTTCTCCTAAACTACTAATTATAGAGTTTTAAAATGTTGACATTATTTTTGAATCTACAAAAGCAACAATCGAAAAATAACCTCAGATTTATAAAACCAGAGGGAATATATTTTTTTCCAATAAAATGTAAAAATTTTGACTTATAGTTCAATCTGAAAGCTTGAGAGAGCTATTACAAGCCATACCGTTTTATGGATCAAAATGAAACTATACCTAAAAATAGGACTTTATGTGGAGGATGAGTTGAGATTTTTTTTTTCAAAATTAAATTTAACAAAGGAAAGTTACAGTATATTATCTGTTTTGAGAAAATGTTTTTTGACGCTAAATTTTTTCAAAATATTGAACAGAAAATTAAAATTTTATAAAAAAAAATTCATGAAATTTCAATTACAGCAAAGAGCAATAAAGCTATAAAAACTGAATGAATTTAAAAGTGATTTGGCTCTTAATTAAGCCAGTGTTGATTCAATGGACACGAACTAAATACAGAGCTATAAATTTTGATGATTTTCTATTCAACAAAACATGAAATATTAAATGGGGACGTTATATATTGTATACCTAAGATTTGATATTATGTTTATTATAGTAAAGTTGATAAAAAGATTTCACATAAACACGTGAAATAACAATCAATGATCAAACCACAAAATGAAAATGGGAAAACAAGACTAAGATATTTCAACCGTATCAAGCGGTCTTCGTCATAGTTAAAAACCTCAGAGTCAGTTGGGTTTTTGATTCTGACGAAGACCCTTGTTGTGGTTGAAATATATATATATAATTAAAGTTACAGCTAGAGAACACAAGAAAAAGGACGAACACTCACGAATCTCGATAATTTCGGCGTCTTGCCGTCTTCAGGAGAGTAGAAAGAAAGAAAATAAAAGGAGAAAGAATGAAGGAACGGAGACGTAAATGCGTCCACTGGCCGATGTAAACTATATATATATATTGATAAAAGTATGGACCGTGGAATAGAAACAAAACTAAAGTTTATCGGGACTCGGTCAGTTCTTCAGATTCAAATTAAACTCTCATTGCCAACGTTTCGGTCTTTATTTAAAACCTTTTTCATAGGCCTACAAAAACAGAGGAAATATAAGAAATAATACAATCATTCAAAAATCAAACATATATAAAAGTGCAATTAGTTACATTTAAGAAATTACAATAGAAATTTTTACTATAGTTTAGTGAGAAAACTTACAGAAGTATAAATTTTGAAACAGAAAAACTAAGTATTACATTACAATTGTTGTGGTTGAAAGATCTTAGTCTTGTTTTCCCATTTCATATTGTGGTTTGATCATTGATAGTAAGGTTGAGTGTAGACCACTCTAGAGTCTCTTTATTAGTACCTATAAATAATACTATGTTATTTATCATATATTCCTATGTTACTCTTAGTTCATGACGTATAAATATATCCACATATTTCTATTTTGAAGATGAACAGAAGTATGATACCTTGAAGTAGTAAAAAAACAAGGATCTTGTTCCACATAAGAGTATAGTCACTAAATACTATTACAGTAAACCCTCGCTAGTTCGCGGTTCAGTTTTCGCGGGTTCAGTGGTTCGCGGAGTCCTAAAATGTTCTATTAAAAATTAAAAAAATGTAAAAAAAAATATTCAACTGTAATTGCGGTAAAAAATAAAAAAAAATACAACTCGTAATGAAAAAGTACAGTAGTTAGTATTAGAGAAAAAAAGATTTCACATAAACACGTGAAATAACAATAAATGATCAAACCACAATAAGAAATGGGAACACAAGACTAAGTTCTTTCAACCGTAACAAGCGGTCTTCGTCAGAGTTAAAAACCATTCTGACGAATACCGCTTGTTACGGTTGAAAGATCTTAGTCTTGTTTTCCCATTTCTTATTGTGGTTTGATCATTTATTAGTATTAGAGAAGAAAATATACAGGATTCTTCTTGTACGATCGAGAAAGATATCAAACAAACAGTGACTTGCTGGGTCAAAATATATTCGAAACTATTAAATTAAAGGCTAATAAAAGCTATTAAAAAATATTCAATAAAGACTACAAATTAATGAAAAAATATTAAAACATAATCAATTGTAACAAGAGAATAATAAAAATATCAAAAATAGGCCTTTTCATCTATAAATTAAAATAATGGATAGTTACGAATTTTTTAATTGTATTATTATTTAGTGTACAATACATTATGGGTATAATTATCTCTCTCTTTCTCTCTTATACTCGTAGTCGGTAAAGACGTTTTTTTTATTAATTATTTCTTATTTTTTTTCTTTTTGGTTTTCATTTTTATTTACAATACAGAACAGTATTCAGTAAGGTCAGGATTCTCTCTCTTAAGTGCTTTAGAGCAGGGGTGCTCAATACATCGATCGCGATCTACCAGTCGATCGCGAGGCCAATAGTGGTAGATCACATACAACTTTGAAAAAAAAAAGTTCCAGGGTGACAGTCAGCCCATTCTCTCTCTCTCTCTCTCTCTCTCTCTCTCTCTCTCTCTCTCTCTCTCTCTCTCTCTCTCTCTCTCTCTCTCTCGTGCGTGTGTGTGTGGTGTGTGTGTGTTTTGATCCTCCTACAAAGCTTCTGTCTTTGAGCACAATGAAAAGCTACAAAAAACAGCTGTATTATTATTTTATTTTATTATTTTTATTTATTTATTTTTAATTATTATTATTATAAATTGTCAATGTATTGTTATTATATTATTGGGAGCCCAGCACAATGTGAGTAAATGCATTTCACCTCCTTAACCAAAAAAAAAAAAGTTATTATTATTATATGGTAATTACAAAAACATGTTCAGAGCTTATTTTGTTGCAATATTGGCTGATGCAATAATGCAAGGTAAGAATGTTCAATAAATTTTAAAATAACATACGCTTTTATGGGTCGGTAGATCATTTTGACTTGGTCATTTTATAAGTTGCTCGCATACTGAAAAAGTGTGAGCACCCCTGCTTTAGAGGCTCTACCTTATAAAGGCGCACCCATTATTCGTGGATTTTCGCTTTTCGTGGGTGTCTTCGTTTCCCATTTTCTGCAAAAAGTGAGGGATTACTGGATATTAAAGTGTTCTTCTGTGTTTCTCAAACATATTACGAACCCCCAAAAGCTACAATATCCAAATATTTGGGTCCCTATTATCTGTTTACTGTACTTTCATGTGGAGAACAGTGTGAAATGAAGAGAGTTTGCATAAACCACACATGTGTTATAGATATATCGACGACCACATAAATACCCCCAAAAGCTACAATATCCAAATATTTGGGTCCCTATTATCGTACTTTCATGTTTACTGTACTTTCATGTGGAGAACAGTGTGATAATGAAGAGAGTTTCCATAAACCACACATGTGTTATAGATATATCGACGACCACATAAATACCCCCAAAAGCTACAATATCCAAATATTTGTGTCCCTATTATCGTACTTTCATGTTTACTGCACATTCATGTGGAGAATAGTTATAATGAAGAGAGTTTGCATAAACCACACATGTGTTATAGATATATCAACGACCACATAAATACCCCCAAAAGCTACAATATCCAAATATTTGGGTCCCTATTATCTGTTTACTGTACTTTCATGTGGAGAACAGTGTGATAATGAAGAGAGTTTCCATAAACCACACATGTGTTATAGATATATCGACGACCACATAAATACCCCCAAAAGCTACAATATCCAAATATTTGGGTCCCTATTATCTGTTTACTGTACTTTCATGTGGAGAACAGTGTGATAATGAAGATTGTTTCCATAAACCACACATGTGTTATAGATATATCGACGACCACATAAATACTCTCAAAAGCTACAATATCCAAATATTTGGGTCCCTATTATCGTACTTTCATGTGGAGAATAGTTATAATGAAGAGAGTTTACATAAACCACACATGTGTATAGATATATCGACGACCACATAAATACCCCCAAAAGCTACAATATCCAAATATTTGGGTCCCTATTATCGTACTTTCATGTTTACTGTACTTTCATGTGGAGAATAGTATTATAATGAAGTGAGTTTCCATAAACCACACATGTGTTATAGGTATATCGACGACCACATAAATTTTCAAAGAACCTATCCCAAAATCAATGACTTGATAAATATATTTCTTAAGAATCATGCTTAAAGTTAACAATTTTATAAAGTCATTTTCTTCACCTTTCTAATTATGAGTAATTACCACATAATAACTCCTTGCATAGCTGGTGAGTTAATAGAATTACGTTTTTTCCAATTATTATTATATAATAATGTAAATGACTTCAATTAAATTATACATTACGATAATTACATAAAAAATTACACTACTAATTACATGACTTTGAATATAATGTTGATGACAAAATGATTAATTATGTAAATAAAATCTAAGATATAGTGTTCTCAGTAAAATATTAAATAAATGGTTCCATTTTATTAAAAGTATTACTGTTTCTTTGTTTTTTTTTACAAACTCATTGAAATTATGATAATTAACTATGTAAAAAAGTAACATATAAATTTGCAACATATTAAAAATTAATTTAAAATACTACAAAATTACTCTAGTCTTAATTATTAGTCATCGTGATTCATTTGATTTTTTTATACGGCTTTGATAATTGTTACATATTCATTAAAATTATCAACATAAAGATAATTGCATTAAAAAGAAACATTGAATTAAATACCTTGTGAATTGACTTAATACCAGTAATATATTTACTTTTAGTAAAGTTGAATGCACAATTATACAATTTTTTTTTAAATATAAACATTATTATCGTCCAACCTGGAAATTCAATTATTAGGTTCCACTAGTTTATGTATTATTTCCATTTTTTTGTCTTTTATTATAACATATCTATTTTACGAATGTTTATTTGAAATTAATATCGAGTATGTATAATTATTATTTGTTAATAGAAAATCATTAAAATTTTGTAGGTCTGTATTTTTTTCGTGGTTATTTCCTGTCTATTGAATCAACACTGGCTTAATTTAAGAGCCAAATCACTTTTACATTGTTTCAAATCATCATGGCGTCCTTTATTTTATAGCTGTATGGTAAGCATCCGTTTTTTTTTATTGGTGTTTAGCAAAAAATTGTTATACATAGAAGTTTAAAAGTGATTTTATTAATTAGATTAGTAAGTGATAAACACGTGTGAACTTATTTTTGTTTTTCGTATAAGTATTAGAGTAGAAAGAAGAAAAGTATAAAAACATTTAAGCATCAAAAAAGAGGTTAGTACACAATTTAAGATCTTTTATTTTTTTACCGAATTGTGTTAAATTGTCTACGTATTGTATTAGAAATACTAAGTACATTATAGTAATGCTAAAAAACAGAAAATAAAAGTCATCTTTACTAATTAGCAGAAGAATTATTTTTAATTAAATAATGCAACTAAAACTTTTAAAGCTGATTCATTTAAATTAATGTACTATTAATGTGTAATTTAAAAAAGTGATTTCTAGAAAAATAATGTAATATCACTTCATTTAATTATTTCTAATTCTTTAGAATATTATATAATTACTTGGTTTCTATACATAAATAACAATAGATGCAATTCAAATATAATCTTTTAATATCAGAAAATAAAAGAAAAAAGTAATATTAGTAATTATATTTATAGAAAGAAATAACACAAATATTAATAAAAATATGTTATAATATGACCAATGATTCAGGTTTTAATGAAGTTTTAACTTTTATATTGTTTAAAACTTCGTATATAAAAATGTAAAATAATTTTAACACAACATAACATAATAGTTGTTAATCAATAACAGATTATATATATATAACCTTTTTTTTTTTAATAGAAGGTTCTAATACAAACATTAAGAAACTGTTGATTTACAACTATTTTTTTGTTTTAAACTAATTTTAATAATCAGTTTAATTTAAATTGATTATATCTTGCAAATAGTTGTTAAATAATTATTAAACTCATTAATGCTTTTATTTTAATTATTGACAAATAAAGTAATTTTAAACATTATTATAAATTTAGAACCTTTTTATTTAGTAATTTCTTAGGTTTTTTTATATACATTATACTAGAATACTTATATCATTTATTTTGCAAACTAATATTATATTATATGACCCATCTTTGACAGATATTTTACAAAAATTCATACCTCATATAGGGTATTACAAAATATTATTAGAATTTACAGAATTTTAAAAATATTATTGTTAGTGCAGGCCATAACTGTCATTAGATCTTGAGTTTTTTTTTTGCAGCTTTAGATTCTGAGCTTAAATTTGATTTATTCTGGGAATACTATATTTTAGTATCAGGTGGGTAGGGAGTGATTTATATAAAGCGAGCAAATTATGTAAACGCCAACGAAATTAAAATTAAACATACCTGCTTCCTACAGTATCCGGCACTTAAATACCTGCATATTTTAGCTATATGCAGGTATTTTAGCTACATATATAAATATATGTAGCTATATATTTAAATATCTGTGTAGCTAGCCAAAAATACAGTTTAAAAGTCAATAACTTCTCTTTTACGTTGAATTTCCAAGCCATTCAAATCTTAGCTTTTAATTCAGACATTCATAAATCTACTGTTAAAAGTTCCAGCTCGCTTTGACTTATTATGGCTGAGTTTGCTTGTAACAAAATTTTTGGACAAACAAACAAAAAAAAAACAGAAATTTTTCTAAGGGTGTACAGTGGAACCTCTACATACGAGTTACTCTACTTACGAAAAACTCGAAATACGAGAGGTCTTTCGACCAAAAATCTTGCTCTACATACGAGAGAAAAAATCCAAGTTACGAGAATTTCCAGATGGTTCCGCTAGATTTAAGCTCTTTTAATGACACTTGCCTTACACATTTCCGTAACATTTTGAAAGGGAGGCAGAGACAAACCTCCTTGGATAAGTTTTTCTTTAAAAGACCTATAGAAAGTGAAAGTGTTGCGATTCCAGCTAAAAGGGCAAAAGAAAGCGAAGAAAAGTAAAAACTGATTCAGTAATGTTAAAAAGCAAAAAAAAAGCAGAAAAAGTGCATAAATAAATTAGTGCCGCAAAAAAATTTAGTTTTTCATAAAGTTAACTTTAATTTTAAGTGGAAGTGCTCATAATAAATGCTCATAATAAACTCGCATTTTATTTCGTTAATATCATCTTATTTATCTTATTACTGTATTTTTATGTTCAGTCACTATTTGAATGTGTTTTTAGTAATCAGGAAGATGTGTTCATAGTTATTTAGGGTTAACTTGAATGATTTTGGGAGGCCCGGAACAAATTAATTGGTTTTCAGTTATTTCTTATGGGAAAAATTCGCTCTAGATACGAGCACGATCCGGAAACGAATTGATCTCGTATGTAGAGGTTCCACTGTATTATGTTTCACTAATATATAAAAACTAAAGACAACTTAAAATCAGTCAGTTTAAAGAAATTTAGAAAACCTTTTCTATATTTATAAAGATTTGATGTGTTCGATTTTATTTAATTGTTAATTAATAGTTTATTAATTAATTAGCATTACTAATTATTGATAGGTAACTTAATAATGGGATTTTAACTTGTAAGAAATAATTTTAAACATAAAAGATTTATAAGTAGTTACGATATTATGGTATATTTTTGATATACCATAAAGCCTTGACATTTTGTTATCATCATAGAAACAACAAAATCAGTAAAAAAAGTTTTAACTGAAAAAAATTTATAAAACTTTTTTAACTGAAAAATTGTTTCAAAACTGAAAAAAAGTTTTAAAGCAATTGGAAATATTTTGTTTTCAATAAAATGTATAAATTTTTTATTTACGAGTCAATTTGAAAGCTTGTAAATAGAATATAAGTCATACGGTTTGACGGATCAAAATTAAATTATACCTAAAAATAAAACATTGGGAAGGGAATAAGGTGAGGTTATTTTTATCAAAATTTCTTTAACCAATTAATTAAATTAATTAATTAATTGACCAGTGTAAAATATTTGTTTTTTAGAAAAAGTTTTTTTGACTCTAAACCAGTGTTTCTCAAACTTTTTCGATTGACCGACCCCTTGGGTCCATAAACCTATAACTCAACACCCTTGAATAATAATCAGATTCCTAGACTAAATAACCAAATGAGTAACATTTTAATAATTAAATTAAAATAATTACTAATCGAATATTTATTTAGATTCCAATAGATGTATTATTTCATAGTATATTTATGCAAAATAATTAATACACAATAAAAGAAACTTAGGTGAGAAGATACTTTTAATATAAAAATCAATTATCAAAACAAATAATTTTAAGAAACCGTTTCCTAGAAGTTTACATGTCGTGTTTACACTTAAATTTAGAAATTATATTGCATGAACATTTTCAATTTATGGAAATAGAATCCCCAACTCCTTTTTGCATTAGCGCCCCCCGATATCAAAGCAGCGCCTCCAGGGGGGTGGTACCGCCCACTTTGGGAAACAATGCTCTAAACGGTCCATTATAAAACAATGAAATTTTGACAAAGAAATTAAACAAAAAATTAACAAATATAAAAAAAATGCAGGTGATTTCAATTACGGTAAAGAGCAATAAAGCTATATAAACTGAATATTCATCCAGGATTAATAGTTCACCTGCTATATTTCTTTACATTTGTAAAATGTGAGGTAATTTTAAGGAAATGTTTACTTTACTGTAAATAAAGTATAGTGATCGTGAAAAAAATCGATCTCGAGATTTTGACGGAATTATATGTTTTGAGGCCCCAAAAGTCGTTTTATGATGTTTTCTCGATGATGTCTGTGTGGGTGGGTGGGTGGGTGAGTGTGTTAGCATTGCTTGTTACCACGCTACGGTCCAGAATCTTTGATGGATCAAGTTGATATTTTACACAAAAATGGGTCCCATAGTTTTTAATGGGCCCTATTGTTTGGGAAGAATTATGCCTGACGGGAAAGTCATTTTTTTGCCAAAAACCGTTTTTTAGAAAACTTTTTTTCTCCTAAACCGCTGACTCTAGCGTTTTGAAATTTTGGCATTATCTTTGAGGTAACAAATAGAATAAACGAAAAATATAATCAGAATTTTAAAACAATGGAGAATATTTTTTTTCCGATAAAATGTAAAAATTTTGACTTATAATTCAATCTCAAAGCTTGTGACAGTAATACAAAACATACCGTTTGACGGATCGAAATGAAACTATGCCTAAAATAGAACATTATGTCGAGGATGAGACGAGATAATTTTTTTCAAAATTACATTCACCAAAGGGGAGTTACAGTACGATTTCTGTTTTCAGATTTTTTTTTTTTTGGCGCTAAACAGCTCATTAAAAAATCATGAAAATTTGACCAAAAATGGAACAAAAAATTAGCAATTTATAAAAAAATTCATGAAATTTCAATTATAGCAAAGAGCAATAAAGCTATAAAAACTGTTTGTTTATCTTGGACTAAGGAATCACCTGCTATATTTGTCGAATTTTTGATATTTTTTTACATTATTTACATTGACTTAGACATTTTTTGAGTGAATCCACTGAGATAAAATTGATGTTTATAATGGAAAAATTTAAATAATTTATTGACTTATATGAGATATAAGATTAATCATATTATTACATGTAAAAAAACCACCGCCAATAAACATAAATAAATTTCCTTTGTCTTCCATGGTATGATGGATGGTCTCATAAAGTGCTTTAATAAATCTATATGTTGCACTCTTGAAAAAAAACTTCAACTTTATAATTACTTCTAATTACTTATTACTTATATTACTAATATATTATATTACTAATTACTTATAATTACAGTTATAATTACTTCATCTCTGTGAATTGTAGTAACTTTCCATGCTATTGAAATGTGACGAATGGACTCTTTTCTCAAGAAACAGTAGTTATGTTTGTTGAAAAATAGCCAGTTTTTTCACTATTCTAGTCTAATATTTCATATTAATTATTTTTAAAAATTAGAAGCTCCCAACTATAAAAGTTTTAAATTACACTAAATAGCTGGCTTTGAATTTTATTTTAGTATGTAAACTGACTAATTACTAATATTATTTTTCTCAATATACATTCATAGCAACCTTATAACAGAGTATAGCAGGCAGGAAAAAGGTAACACTCGCTCAGAAAAAATTTGTATATATGACTTTGACAAAGGGAACGGAAAGTGATTTTATTAAATACAAAGAAGCCATAAAATTTCCAGTATAATAATTCTATAAAAGACCAAAAATGTAAAATATAATTCAAAATTGAAATCTTTCGTTTGAAGATTAATAAATGTTTCTTTATAAATCCTTAATTATAAATTATCTTAAAACGGCATTTTTTCTTCGATGTTTACGATGTTTGTCAGATAAAATATTAGTATTTATTTGTTTCTAATTTGAAAATTTGACTTAAATATTCAATGTAGAAGGTCAAGTAAACGATGTAAGAAATCCACTGGCTATTGGAACAAAAGTATGTTCTCTTGTAGGATATTATTTCGTATCAAGAAATTTTTTACTTTAGCTTTTCAACAATGTTACTAATAATGTAGTTATACACTAATGAGATTATTTACATCAGTGGTGTGTTAAAAAAAAATAAGCTTATATATTGATAAGTCGATCAATCACTATCTGTAATACCTCAGGAATGAAAGATTAATAATCATATCCCATATAGGTGTCTTCATTATGCTTAAATGAGACAGCATATATTATATACCCAAGGACATTCATATTAAGTTTACTTATAGTAAAGTTGAGTGTAGGGCACTCCAGATTTTTTTTTTATTAAACTTGTAAACATCAATTTTATTTCAGTGGATACACTTGAAAACTTTCTAAATCAATGTTAATAAATGTAAAGAAATCTAATAAATATAGCAAGTGATTCAATAATCCAAGATCAATATTCAGTTTTTATAGCTTTATTGCTGCTCTTTGCTATAATTGAAATGTCACTATAATTGTAATGATTTTTATTGGTCTTTAATGATCCTTTTAATGTCAAAAAACATTTTTTTGAAAGTCATAAAATTATCTCAACTCACCTCTTTTTTTAGATTTCATACTTTTCAGCTATTAAACTTGGTACGTTTCTACAAACATCTTTTAGCAGCCCTGTTCACTCGAAAAAACGAGGACCAGAGTGGGTATTGAACCCTGGATCTACCTGTTACACAAGCAAGCACATACTCTAGTCCCTCTTGAACTGTAATTAATTAATTTGGCATTGTTAGATTTTTTTTGAGGTTCCACATTTCACCATCTAGCAGCCCTGTTTACTCGAAAAAACGAGGACCAGAGTGGGTATTGAACCCTGGATCTACCTGTTACACAAGCAAGCACATACTCTAGTCCCTCTTGAACTGTAATTCATTAATTTGCTATTGTTAGATTTTTTTTGAAGTTCCGCATTTCACCATCTTCTAGCAGCCCTGTTCACTCGAAAAAACGAGGACCAGAGTGGGTATTGAACCCTAGATCTACCTGTTACACAAGCAAGCACATACTCTAGTCCCTCTTGAACTGTAATTAATTAATTTAGCATTGTTAGATTTTTTTTTGAGGTTCCGCATTTCACCATCTTCTAGCAGCCCTGTTCACTCGAAAAAACGAGGACCAGAGTGGGTATTGAACCCTGGATCTACCTGTTACACAAGCAAGCACATACTCTAGTCCCTCTTGAACTGTAATTAATTAATTTGCTATTGTTAAATTTTTTTTGAGGTTCCGCATTTCACCATCTTCTAGCAGGCTTGTTCACTCGAAAAAACGAGAACCAGAGTGGGTATTGAACCCTAGATCTACCTGTTACATAAGCAAGCACATACTCTAGTCCCTCTTCAACTGTAAATAATTAATTTGGCATTGTTAGATTTTTTTTTTTTTTTTTTTTTTGAGGTTCCGTATTTCACTCTGGAAGATAGAAACAAGAAAGATTAATTATGTGCCATGGTTGTATGTAATCATGAATTAACCTGTGCATTGATCCTCATGAAAGGTACACCATGCTTTTTCCTATAGTATTGATGACAGTTGAGTCCTTGAGAATAGAAACCAGGCCCATTTTTTATTTTCCTGTCAAAAAAAAAAAAATAAAAAATAAAATGAAAACATTAATGATTCCTGATTATATATAAAAAGATATTTGAATGGTCTACACTCAAGTTTACCATATGTTAGTTTAGGTTCAAGTGGCAGTCTCACACGAGAGATATATATATAAGGAAAATTAAAAGTTAGAACTGGACTACTAACTCAATAACGAAGGAAAAAACATAGACATAGTCACACAAGACTCACTACTCTCTCTCTCTCTCTCTCTCTCTCTCTTATATATATATATATATATATATAAAATATATATCAGTTAGCTTCAGCTACTCAAAGGGACTACTTCTACCCGATGACGACGACTGTCGAAATATCGTTGTGAGTCTTTTGTGTGTGTCTTTATTTGTTTTTTCTCTTTCATGTGTTAACTATATATATATATATATTTATATTAGTATAAATAGGGAGCAGACCTTCTTTTATACAAATTGTGTGAACTGAATTGCCTTAATCAAACATACCTTTCTTTTGAGCAGTTTTTCATATTTTCTTGATAATATCAAATCATCTTGATTTGGTTGGTGAATTATTTGAGCAAAACTCTGGTTGGCCATCAATATTTATTGATTAACATTTGACATGTTTCGGCTGTCTCCAACCATCTTCAGAAACTATTTTAAACCATCACAAAACAAAACTATTTTCATCGAACAAGTATGTAAGCATAACAGTAAGCTAAATAAAATTGTTCACTAAAAAATAAATATCACTAAGTCTAACACTAGGAACATTTAACATTCAAAACATTACAAGGATGGATAAAAGACAAATTAAGGTTAGGATGGGGGGATTGTTCACCCTAGTAGTTTGAGCTGACGTGTGCTGCTGTGTGCTGTGCGTTGCTGGTTTAATTTAGGCTGATTATCCAGAATCAGAAGTGCTTCTAATAATTGCAATCTGTTTTGATCTTGTTCAAGTCTGAGTATTTTGGTGTTTTCCGTGAGTATCTTTCTAGAGAGTTGTTGTTTGTGCATTATAGTTGTGTGTTCACGTATTGCTCCAGCTCCAAGGTGCATGGTCAGACGGCGGGATAAAGTAGTGGTCGTCATTCCTATGTACGAATGCTTTTGGACTTCACAGTTTCCAATAGGGCAAGTGTATTCGTACACAAGATTGGTTTTCTTTAATTGGTCTATTGTCGTCTCTTGGTTTTTCATGATGAGGTTACATGTGGTGGAGCTTTTGTAATATATTATAATGTTAAGTTCATCCTGAGGGTTAGTACAAGATGTATTATTTTTTATGATTGTTTTTAAAATTCTTTCATCTACTTTGTATAGTTGGGAGTACTGATTTTTGTAATAGATCCTGTGGTTAGTGCCTGTATTTTGGTCAATGTGGGTTTCATTAGATCTTGTATTTAGATTCATTAAATAAATTTGATGAATTCTGTCGAAGTGCCTGTTGCTGTAACCATTGTTGATAAATGACTGTTTATGCTGTTGGATGGTTGTGTTGAAAGAATTCCAGTCTGACGATATTTTGTAAGTACTGTGAATGAGTGCTTTAATAGTGTTGTCTTTACAGAGTTGGGGGCATTCACTTATGGCATTTAAATGGACCCCGCTATGGGAAGATTTCATGTAAGTAGACGTTGAAAAAAGGCCGTTGACTTGTTTCACTGTGACATCTAAAAAATTTAACATTTGATTGTTACTAATTTCACTTGTAAATTTTAAAACAGAATGTTGCTCGAAGATGGTTATTATATCATTAACGTGTTGTTGGTTTTTTATGATTAAAAAACGAAAAATTATCTGCTCAAAAGAAAGGTATGTTTGATTAAGGCAATTCAGTTTAACACGATATATATACTATTCTATTGTGTATTGTTGTTTTACACACACACACACACAACACACACACACACACACACACACACACACATATATATATATATATATATATATATTTGTATATACGAGTTCGAGATTAACAAAGAGCAACACACAAAGTAGGGAAACACACTTACAGACTCAAATTTTCGGGTAATCCGTCTTCAGGAGAAAAGAGAATGGGAGACCAAGCACGTTGTAGACGCAACGGCAAGTAACCCATATATATATATATATATATATATTATATATATATATATATTATTTTACAAAGAAAAATCCACAAACTATTTTTCTTTTTAAAATAATTTGTAATGTAATACTTAGTTTTTCTGTTTCAAAATTCATACTTCTGCCTATGAAAAAGGTTTTAAATAAAAACCGAAACGTTGGCAATGAGAGTTTAATTTGAACCTGAAGAACTGACCGAGTCCCGATAAACTATAGTTTTGTATATTTTGTATGAATATACAATTAAAAGAAACGGTCCAGCGGACTTTTTTAAATAAAATAAATTCAAAACGAAGGAAACACACAGAAAGACACAGACATAACTCACATCGATATTTAGACCATCGTCGTCATCAGGAGGTGTGAAAAGCGAAGAGTCCCGCAAGAAGGGATATATATATATATATATATATATATATATATATATATAATATATATATATATATATATATTGGTATACTTTGGGAGCAGACCTTCTTTTAAACATACCTCATTAAAGATCTTGCCAACATTAAGTTTAGTATGTTTCCTACATACCTTTTCAAGGTTTCGAATGCTACCTTTCCATCTCTGTGGTACCATATAAATTAACTCACCGATTTTTTTATCTTTCATTGTATTTTTCATATTACATTTCCGACGTTTCGGTCTACGTTGACCATTTTCAAGGATTCTATATACAAGGTTTTTTTAAAACAATTCTAATAAATACTTATTTACAATGACAATTACCTCACTTCTATCAAACATAACTAATAACAAAATATTCTTTTAAAAAACACTACCTTAATAAACATGACAGGTTTGCTACAAAATTCCCTACATGAATGTTGTGTAAATGTTCATGTAGGGAATTTTGTAGCAAACCTGTCATGTTTATTAAGGTAGTGTTTTTTAAAAGAATATTTTGTTATTAGTTATGTTTGATAGAAGTGAGGTAATTGTCATTGTAAATAAGTATTTATTAGAATTGTTTTAAAAAAACCTTGTATATAGAATCCTTGAAAATGGTCAACGTAGACCGAAACGTCGGAAATGTAATATGAAAAATACAATGAAAGATAAAAAAATCGGTGAGTTAATTTATATGGTACCACAGAGATGGAAAGGTAGCATTCGAAACCTTGAAAAGGTATGTAGGAAACATACTAAACTTAATGTTGCCAAGATCTTTAATGAGGTATATATATATATATATATATATAAAATTAATGGAGAGGAAAAAAGGTTTGTTAGTGGGGTTTTTGACTTTTTCATTGGAAATACGATCCAAAACGGACAAATATAGTCTCCAACCGTCTCTGAACCAGTGCGCTTGGTTTCCCTCTCTTATCTCTCCTGAAGACGATTCAAACCAAAAATTAGAAACTGTAAGTGTGTTCTTTTGATTTCTCTGTGTTTCTTTGTCTATATTGACGATATTGAATAAAATTTAACTATATATATATATATATATATATATATATAAATGATCAAACCGCAATAAGAAATGGGAAAACAAGACTAAGATCTTTCAACAGTAACAAGCGGTCTTCGTCAGAGTCAAAAACCCAACTTGTTTTTTGACTCTGACGGGTAGACCCATTCAGTTGGGTTTTTGACTCTGACGAAGACCACTTGTTATGGTTGAAAGGTCTGAATCTTGTTTTCCCATTTGATTTTGTGGTTTGATCATTGATTGTTATTTCACGTGTATATGTGAAATCTTTAAATATATATATATATATATATATATAGCACATCAAGAAAATGATTCAAAAAGGAGAATACATGTTTCAGAGTAAACTTCATGTAAACAGTAAATACATGCACGCAATTAAACTTTCTAACTTTAATGTTAATTGATTTTTAAATGATAATTAATCATTTCAAATATTATTCCTTTAAATTGATTTACCAGAAAAATCTTCTCTTATATCTAGTAATCATAATATTTATAAAAAGTGTATATTATTATTATTATCATTTTCAAGAAGTGAACTGGTTTGTCCACTGTCAGAAATGACGCAGCTCTATTGTCATTGTTATCAAAGATTCTAAGAATTCAACTTAGATCATTCTTTGCTCTCATTGTTTCTTCTTCTTAGTTTTTATCTACTTGTCTTTTGTTAGTTTGTTTCCAGGAATATATCTTGCCTTTTGTTGTTTTATGACTAAACAATTTTTTTTTTGAAAGCTGGTGTTTTTACGCCAACACAAGACTGGTGACTGAAAGATATTTAGTCATGATTAATAATAGCTTTCAAAATAAATTAACAATTCTGAGAATTATTGACTTATGTTTTAGTTATTTTCTAAACGGTCGAACGTATGTGGGAAATAAACGTGTTTTTTTATTGTTTAAAGCGATCTCCTAGGGGGTGATAACGTCAGCTATTTACCGGCTTTTTATTTGAATCGGTGATTCTACAGATTCTACCCTGGGGGGTGTTAAATCTTTCCCTAACTCAAGTGTATTCAGTGTAGGGTGATCTTTAACGGATACCTGACGTTGTAAAAGGCTCGGAACAGAGTGAAGAAAAAAAAGAGAGCCGCAGTGGGTATTGAACCCCGGATCTACCGGTCCAGAGGCGAACACCTTGCCACTAACCTGACAACTAGCACACTAACATTGTACGATACCTGACGTTGTACAGGCTTGGAACAGATTGAAGAAAAAGGAGTGCCGCAGTGGGTATTGAACCCCGGATCTACCGGTCCAGAGGCGAACACCTTGCCACTAACCTGACAACTAGCACACTAACATTGTACGATACCTGACGTTGTACAGGCTTGGAACAGATTGAAGAAAAAAGAGTGCCGCAGTGGTTATTGAACCCCGGATCTACCGGTCCAGAGGCGAACACCTTGCCACTAACCTGACAACTAGCACACTAACATTGTACGATACCTGACGTTGTACAGGCTTGGAACAGAGTGAAGAAAAAAAGAGAGCCGCAGTGGGTATTGAACCCCGGATCTACCGGTCCAGAGGCGAACACCTTGCCACTAACCTGACAACTAGCACACTAACATTGTACGATACCTGACGTTGTACAGGCTTGGAACAGATTGAAGAAAAAAGAGTGCCGCAGTGGTTATTGAACCCCGGATCTACCGGTCCAGAGGCGAACACCTTGCCACTAACCTGACAACTAGCACACTAACATTGTACGATACCTGACGTTGTACAGGCTTGGAACAGATTGAAGAAAAAAGAGTGCCGCAGTGGTTATTGAACCCCGGATCTACCGGTCCAGAGGCGAACACCTTGCCACTAACCTGACAACTAGACAACTAACATTGTACGATACCTGACGTTGTACAGGCTTGGAACAGATTGAAGAAAAAGGAGTGCCGCAGTGGGTATTGAACCCCGGATCTACCAGTCCAAATGCGAACACCTTGCCACTAACTTGACAACTAGCACACTAACCTTGTACGATACTAGAATTAGTAATAATACAATCCGTCATACCTCGTAAAGTTTCAGAAAAGCTCGACCGGTTTCGGGTCGATCGGTTTATAATAACACAATAATAACAGTACAACACCGAAAATAACGAACAAATATACGTTTTTAACTTACATAGGTAAACCTAGCGAAAAAATTGCGACTCTTCTAAGAAAAAATTCATTAAAAATAGGTTATAAAACGAATAATACTATAAACCAAATCACAAAAAAACACAATAGAGAACAAAGATAATAAATTTGAAAAAAGCGGAATATACAAAATTAAATTCAAAGATTGTGGTAAGAACTACATCGGGCAAACGGGAAGAACACTAAAAGACAGATTCAAAGACCACATTAAAGACTACACCAACAACACAAAAATCAAACTATGCACACCACTTAAACAAATTTGGACATAACCCAGACAGTATGGAAAACACAATGGACTTACTACAGACGGGACAAAAAGGACAACGAATGAGCATACAGGAACAAATAGAAATATACAAACATAAAATGACAGACAATATAATCAATGAACAAACAAACCACCAAACCGACATTTTAACAAAACCACTAATAACATTTAAAAGACGACACAAGGAACTGGAAATAGATAATGAAATAAGAAATAAAAGGAAAAAACATAGCAATTAAAGAAATATGCAAAGAAAAAAAAATTTAACTATACAGACAACACTGATTCCACAATGTAGATGACATGTATAGGTAGGTTATAGGAAAATAACATTCACAGTCAGTTAGGTGCTCTTGAAGATGGGATCCAGATGGACCCGAAACCGGTCGAGCTTTTCTGAGACTTTACGAGGTATGACGGATTGTATTATTACTAATTCTAATATTACTAACCTCAGTGGAACTAACCCATTAACTATACTTGTACGATACCATCTTAATCTATTCATAACCAATTTTCTAGTGTCTGAATTCCATCAAGTGACCTCAAAAGTGGGAAAATCCAATTATGGCATTCGGGGAAGGGTTGGAACCTAGGGGCATACTCCAGAAAGCATCTCGTATATAATTCAGACAAGTCTTTAAAGTCCATCTTAATCTATTCATAACACATTTTTTAGTGTCTGAATTCCATCAAGTGACCTCAAAATTGGGAAAATCCAATTATGGCATTCGGGGGAGGGTTGGAACCTAGGGGCATACTCTAGAAAGCATCTCGTATCTAATTCAGACAAGTCTTTAAAGTCCATCTTAATCTATTCATAACAAATTTTTTAGTGTCTGAATTCCATCAAGTGACCTCAAAATTGGGAAAATCCAATTATGGCATTCGGGGGAGGGTTGGAACCTAGGGGCATACTCTAGAAAGCATCTCGTATCTAATTCAGACAAGTCTTTAAAGTCCATCTTAATCTATTCATAACAAATTTTTTAGTGTCTGAATTCCATCAAGTGACCTCAAAATTGGGAAAATCCAATTATGGCATTCGGGGGAGGGTTGGAACCTAGGGGCATACTCTAGAAAGCATCTCGTATCTAATTCAGACAAGTCTTTAAAGTCCATCTTAATCTATTCATAACAAATTTTTTAGTGTCTGAATTCCATCAAGTGACCTCAAAAGTGGGAAAATCCAATTATGGCATTCGGGGAAGGGTTGGAACCTAGGGGCATACTCCAGAAAGCATCTCGTATCTAATTCAGACAAATCTTTAAAGTCCATCTTAATCTATTCATAACCAATTTTTTAGTGTCTGAATTCCATCAAGTGACCTCAAAAGTGGGAAAATCCAATTATGGCATTCGGGGAAGGGTTGGAACCTAGGGGCATCCTCCAGAAAGCATCTCGTATCTAATTCAGACAAATCTTTAAAGTCCATCTTAATCTATTCATAACCAATTTTCTAGTGTCTGAATTCCATCAAGTGACCTCAAAATGGGGAAAATCCAATTATGGCATTCGGGGAAGGGTTGGAACCTAGGGGCATACTCCAGAATGCACCTCGTATCTAATTCAGATAAGTCTTTAAAGTCCATCTTAATCTATTCAAAAACCAATTTTTTTGTTTGTTTAACTTCATCTTTCTCTTCTGGTCTGCTACAGGACTTTAGAAATACATTATGCATATTGAATACTAAGCTATTTTTGTTGTCTTGCTTCTGTCTGGGGGTATGACCTCGAGGCTATGATATGTCAAGGCCTTAGTAATCATTCATTTTTCTTTTTCTGTTTATATTTAGATGACGCACAGAGCAAACCCTATACACTTATACCTTTGGCTAATCTTACAAAATCGTCTCACTTAGGCATCTTTGCAAAACGACTCCAACTACTCTTTGACAGAGAATCATTTCTAACCAAACCTTATCTTAACAAAACTTTGCTATTAGTTTATGGAAACTGGTTGGTCCATGGTTCGAGACCCTACTTCTAAACACAAGGTCTTATAGAGTTCTAAACAGTGTTACCAACTAACATTCAGTATTAGTTGACATTGAAATGACTTAGTGTTCAGTCTAAAAATGACTTAGATCTTTTATACAAAACAAGTGTCTTTGATGGAATTACTAGTATCAATCTATATAAATAAAAGAAAGGTTTTGTCTCTACATTGCTTAGAGCTGACTCATTTCATTAATCTTGTTTTCCCATTTCATATTGTGGTTTGTTCATTAATATATATATATATATATACACTTTTTCGTTGGAAATACGATTCAAAACGGACAAATATAGTTCAATGTAGACAAAGAAACATAGAGAAATCAAAAGAACACACTTACAGTCTCTAATTTTCGGGTCTCCAACCGTCTTTAAACCAGTGCGCTTGGTTTCCCTCTCTTATCTCTCCTGAAGACGGTTCAAACCGAAAATTAGAGACTGTAAGTGTGTGTTCATTTGATTTCTCTATGTTTCTTTGTCTATATTGAACTATATATATATATATATATATACGAGTTCGAGATTAACAAAGAGTTAATATACTATACTATATATATGTATATATATATATATAATGTAATTTTTTTTGAGTGTTGAGGTCCAATGATTTTAAACTAGTCCTTTTACAGACGTTTCGACATATATTTATGTCATCTTCAGGGCTTGGAAATAGTAGCCATCATAAAACAGTAGAAAATATGTATGCTGCAACATAAACAGATTTCCAAGCCCTGAAGATGACATAAATATATGTCGAAACGTTGGCAAAAGAACTAGTTTAAAATCATTGGACCTCAACCCTCAAAAAAATTACATCATATATATATATATATATATATATATACTAGCTGATCTACCCGGCTTTACCCGGGAAACAATTTAATTCCAACTCTAATAATAAATTACATGAAACGAAAACAATTTAAATGTTCTATAGTTCAGTTACACTTAACTTTTTTTGAGATAAACGAAATTATTATAGTATTAAAATTATAGATTACGCAAAAAAGATATAATCTAACACTGATTATAAATTGCACACATTGTCTAATACAATTGGTAGTTCATAGATTAATAAAATAACATATAATAAAAGAAATATTTTTTGCCGAACAATATATCAAGAAATTTTGAAAGAAGTCTTAGCTCATTAAATGTGATATATGATATCTGTGAAATATAATGACACGAATTTTAAACCCACAAATCGTTTCAATTACCTGCGGCTGCCATTACCAATTAAAGTCAAAATGTAAACAAACAGGTTATACAGCAAACCTTATCTATTATAATATTTTTGGGATATTACCTGAACCACAACTCTGATTTTTAAAAAAACTTTACATAAACCTTCCCGGGGATATACCTAATAATTTCCTAAATTTTCACGGCGATTGGATGTATGGTTTTTGTATGTCGAGTACAAACAAACACACATATATTGATTTTTATATATATAGATATATATAAATATCAATGATCAAACCACAATAAGTAATGGGAAAACAATACTAAGATATTTCAACCGTAACAAGCGGTCTTCGTCAGAGTCAACTAATCTCTGATCCAATTAGATAATGAACTGTTTCCTCATCACTAATCCCTATCTAACTTGTAAGTTCTATCTTAAGCAACATATAGCGTAAGAACTTGTTTTGTTGACTTTTCGTGCCTGTTCATTTATAAGGTTTGAGAATTTCTCGTTCACAACACCTTGTCAATAAGCACCAATACGGAATATAGTCAAATAATGCTAATGAAATTAAAATCAACTAACAGTACCTACTTGCTATACCTGTATATTTTCAAAATAAACATGTCTTTGTCGGTTAGTCAAAGACAGCTTAAAAGTTCATATTTAAGTTAATATCGTTGAATATTCAATCCACTCAAAGCTTAGATTTTAAGTTAGACATACAGAAATCTACTGTAAAAGTTTCAGCTTTATATGTCTTATGGTAGCTGAGTTTACCTTTGACAAAGTTTTGCGGACAAACAGACAAACCGACAGAAATTTTTCTAAGGGTGGATTCGGTTTCTCCAATGTATGAAACGTAAAGAAAAGTTGAAATGAGTCAGCTCTAAGCAATGTACAGAAAAAACCTTTCTTTTATTTATATAGATATACGTGTGGTACTGTCAACAGCGAGCACGCAAGCCACTGGCTACCCTGGCTCCACGCCTTTACTTTAATAACATTTTTTATATTATTGAAATTTGAATTCAAATAATTTTGTTTTGTTACATTAATTTATAATATCTTTGCACTACTGTCATCGGCTAGAAGCAAACCACTGCGCTACTCTGGTTCTATACCTTAATTTATTACCAGTGTTTATATTTCTCAAATATTTAATTAAAAAAAATTTTTCTTACATTTATATATAATAGATGTGCACTACTGTCATCGGCGAGCACGCAAACCACTTGCTACCTTGCCTCCAATTTTTGGAATTAAATAATAATTTTTTTTATTGACCATTATTCAGGTAATAAATAATATATATTATAATTTGAGGTCTCATCTCCACGGAAAATTGGTAAACAAACTCATGAACTTTATATATATATATATATATATATATAGACAGTAGCAAGTTTAAAAAAAATATCAAAAAATCCAACCAGCAAATTAAAAATAGAATTGAATAAACTAATTAAGGAAGCCAATAAGGACAGTGGTGAACAAGTTCTAAAACCTGTAATAGGTGAGTTCAACCCAGGTTACATCTACGGAAACGTGAAAAATCACAAGACAGGTAACCCCTTAAGACCCATCATTTCTCAGGTATGCACACCCACTTACAATACAGCTAAAACGTTGAATAATATCATAACTCCATATCTGCCAGCCAAATATCTACTTAGGTCAACAGATGAATTCTTAGAAATTTTGCGTGTAACTAAACCTCAAGGAACAATGGCTTCACTGGACGTGGAATCCTTGTTTACTAATGTGCCGGTTGAAGAGACTATCAGTATCATATGTGAATCTGCCTATAATCACCCCAGCCTACCCCCTCCCCCGTTCAAAAGAATCACCTTGGAAAATCTGTTGCGATCCTGTACGACCAAAAAATCCATTCAACCATATAGATGGTACTTTGTATTATCAAATTGATGGAGTGGCAATGGGCTCACCATTAGGTGTTACTTTCGCCAACTTCTATATGTGCCATATTGAGAATTTAGTGCTTGCACAAGAATCGATAAGCAAACCAAACATGTATTGTAGATATGTCGACGACTGTTTTATTGTGGCCACAAATTTAGAACACATCGACACCTTAAGAAATGCATTCGAAGCAATCTCTGTCCTCAAGTTCACAATAGAACTCTGTACGGAAAAAACAATCAACTTCCTGGATGTCACTATTAATGAAAACATTGATCACTATACAACATCAGTTTACGTAAAACCTACAAAAGGTGGAATCTATTTGAACGCTCGGAGTGAATGCCCTAACAGGTATAAAGATGGAACAGTACGAGCACTCATACATCGAGCTTTCAAAACTTCTTCAAATTGGTTTCTTTTTAATATTGCAATAGAAAGGATAAAACAAGTTTTAATTAACAATGGATACAGCAATAGGTACTTTGACAATCTCTTACACAAATATATTTCCAGATTCAAACACCCGAAGGACCAGCCACACACCCAAGGTACAATACAAACGGTCTACTATAGAAACCAATTTTCCAATCATTACAAAACCGATGAAAGAATACTGAAGACCATTATTAAAAACAATACGAAGTGCAACAATTCTGGAGACCAACTGAAGATTAGAATTTACTATAGAAGTTTTTGCACAACACACTTAATAGTCAAGAATAATTTACTGCAAAAACCACTCTTGCAAAAGACCAATGTGGTATACCAATACAATTGTACCATAGGAAACTGTGAGTTCCTTAAATCATGCTACATTGGTTCTACAGCAACATTATCCAGGAGATTAACAATGCACCTGACTGCAGGTGCCCCGAAAGAACATACGCAGAGCACCCATAGCCTCAAGCTAACCAGGGAAGAATTGAATAAAAATATCACATTACTTTATCAAGAAAATGACCTGAGAAGGCTACACATTCTGGAAGCGCTGTGCATAAGAGAAAAGAAGCCGAACCTGAACAACCAGACACGAGCTTCTCAAGATATTAAAACTGCATGCAGGAACGTAGGATAATATTAAGTTCAATCCCTGATTATTTTCAAATTCGTTAGTACTTTTAATTAATAGCAACCCTGAGGACCGTTATAACCTGTATAACCTCCCACTCAATTCATGTAGATATTTCTTATTCTGTTAGGATGTTAATAATTGTGTTAATAATTTAGATAGTTTCTTATTTTTGTATTTGAGTTCTGTTATGAATTGTTATTAGTGCCTGAAGATGGTCAGAGCTGACCGAAACGTCGTATGTAATTTGTATGTAAGGTTAATTTGTTTGTTATAGTTAAAACTTGTTAGTTAATAAAATGGAAGTCAAGAATAAATCTTTTGGTGAATTACTTTATTTTTACCAGAAAGGTGGAAATCCATAGTGAGAAAACTTGAAAAATTAACTCGGAAAAGAACAAAAGTTAAAATTGGCATAATTTTTAATAAAACATGTTTGATTGAAGGTCTGCTCCCAAAATACACAAATATATATATATATAAAGATTTCACATAAACACGTGAAATAACAATCAATGATCAAACCATAATAAGAAATGGGAAAACAAGACTAAGATCTTTCGACCGTAACAAGCGGTCTTCGTCAGAGTCAGTGTTCAGTTGGGTTTTTGACTCTGACGAAGATCGCTTGTTACGGTTGAAAGATCTTAGTCTTGTTTTCCCATTTCTTATTGTGGTTTGATCATTGATATATATATATACTAAATTGAAGAAATGGTTCACACGGACTATACAGCTTTATATTGCACAAAACACCATACAGAAATAGATAAAATACACGCTTACTAAAATTAATATTTCGAACTGTTGTTCGTCATCAGGAGAATACTAGAAGAGAGTACGAACAACAGTTTGAAATATTGAATTTAGTAAGTGTGTATTTTATCTTTTTTCTGTATTCTGTTTTGAGTAATTTAAAGTTATATAAGTATTATATAAATATTATATATGTCAATGATCTAACCACAATAAGAAATGGGAAAACAAGACTAAGATCTTTCAACCACAACAAGCGGTCTTCGTCACAGTCAAAAACCCAACTGACAAAAAAACCCACTTTTCTTGTTTTCCCATTTCTTATTGTGGTTTGATCATTGATTGTTATTTTACGTGTTTATGTGAAATCTTTTTATGTATTATATATACGTTTGACAGTAAAGATATGAACACACTTACTGTTTCTAATTTTCGGTTGTACTGTCATCAGGAGAGTAGAGATAGAGACACCAAGCGCACTTGTGAAGCGACTGTTGAAAGATCTTAGTCCTTTTTTTCCATTTCATATTGTTGTTTGATCATATACATATATATGTTTTTTAAACTTAAAGTTAATGATGTACTTCTACTTTGGATGATAAACTACTTTCTTGTACCTTCGTTTGAATTTTCAAAAAAAAAAAATTGTGCAAATTTATAATAAGTTTTATATTATAACTTTTTTTTTGCGAAATCTGTAATTGACATTTTGTATTAATTTCCTATATCTTATAAAAAAAAAGCAAAAAAAATTAAGTATATGGGAACTATAAAAAAATGAAATTGTTTTCGTTATATGTAGTTTATTATTAGAGTTGGAATTAAATTGTTTCCCGGGTAAAGCTGGGTTTAGGTCAGCTAGTGTCTTATATGGATTGAAGCAAAAATGAAAGTCATGGAGAATAATAAGGGTTTTAAATAGTAATTAGGTGTACCTGTTAGCTTGTGATAATGACAGGACTGTGATGAAGAAGAGAACTGCTATTGTAAAGTGAAGCGTCATGATGATGTGACTGAGATGATTGGAAGGAGGAGGGGGGGGGGGCCTGCTGGACTTAGTAGACCAGTGATACGTCACGCGCAGGAGTGGGGGGGCCGTATTGTCTCCAATTATCATTAAACCAATTTAAATACACACCTTTAATAATCACATCTAATTATATTAATCTATATCAATAGATCATATTACTGTAGATTGATAATTAGCATAACTTATCTAATTTAATAAAGACTGTAAGAACAAAATTAATGATAAAAAACAACTCGTAAAGACAAAATAAAAACCTGAACTAAGCCTGTACTAGACTTTACTATAAATAACATGGTATTAAAACTTCTTGACAACTTGAAAAATTAGCGTAAAATTAGAATTCGCATTGTAATATAGAACAAATTAGTCTATTTCTCATACTTCTTTATAACTCAAATGTTAAAATGAATTATAAAGATAAGAAAATCTACATCCGACAGTAAGGTGCAACATATAGATTGGTTAAAGCATTTTGTATAATAAAATTCATCATACAATGGAAAACATCGGAAATTATATGTTTAAATCGCGTTTATTTGTTCACATGTAAGAATTTTATTCTTTTACATCTCATATTAATTCATTAAATCAATAACTAATTTTTTTTTATTAAACCTGTAAACATTAATTTTATTTCAGTGGATACACTTAAAAACTTTTTAAGTCGATGTTAATAAATGTAAACAAATCCAATAAATATAGCAAGTGATTCAATAATCCGGGATCAATATTCAGTTTTTATAGTTTTATTGCTCTTTGCTATAATTGAAATTTCACGATTTTTTTTATGAATTGCTAATTTTTGTTCTTTGATTTTTATTGTTCTTTAATGTCAAAAAACATTTTTTTGAAAGTCATAAAATTATATCGTCACTCTCCAAATAAACTTCTATTTTTAAGTATAGTTTAATTTTGGTGGCTTGAACTTTGCGGCTTGTATCACTCTCACAAGCTTTCAGATTGATTTTTAAGTCAACATTTTTACATTTTAACGAAACCAAAAATGATTTCTTGTTGTTTTATAAATTTGAGGATATTTTTCGTTTATTGATTTTATAGCCTCAAAAATAATGCCAAAAATTCAATACTCTAGAATTAGTAGTTAAGGTGAAAAAAATTGTTGTCTAAAAACACATTTTGGCAAAAAAAAGTGACTTTTCCATCATGCATAATTGTTCTCAAACTAAACAGCACATCTACGTTATTAGGCCAATTTTCGTGTAAAATATCAATTTGATCAATCAAAGATTCTGGACTGTAGCATCAACACAAACATTTGAATACACACCCACCCACACACACGCACGCACACACACACACACACAGACTTCATCGAAAAAACATCATAATAGGCCTTTGGGGACCTCAAAACATATAATTCCGTCAAAATCTCGAAATCGAATTTTTTTCACGATCACTATACATTACTTAGTATAAAGTAAAAAGACATTTAGTTCATTTGGTTGTTTGAATAAGTCGAAAAGTGGCAAAACTGTAAACATAATGGTGGTGACACCGATCAACCATTCTCATCCTAATTAATTGATTTCCATTATCAATATAATGGATCAATTATTTGATAATAATCAATTAATTTGTTACAATTATCATTATAATGGTACAAACAAATGCATAGTCATGTAATCTAATGTAATGTTTTCATTTAATTACTTTTAAACATCAATTAATTCCATTAATTACAGGCTATTAGTTATTATCCTAACCATAAAAACAATATACATTCCTTAAATATAATTAATACAGAATCCATTTAATTCTTATAAACTGCTTATTTCCAACGGTACGTATTTTATTAAACTTAAGGAAAAACTAATCCATAAGGTTAATTTTAATTATAGACAGTTATTTTCCTGATTTTCAAAAAAAAAAAAAAAAATTAAATTAAACACTAGGGATTTTAATGTTATTAACAATGTTAAATAACCGAAAAAATGACTGCAGAGAAACTTTATAATTAGATTTTTAAAATGCTAATTTAAATATCCAGGATTAGGTCCAAAATAATAACTACTGATTATACCCAATGGGGGGATTTAAATCTCTTAAGAATCGGTTCGTGCGAACTGGTGCTTAAAATATTATGAGTTCGGCGAGTTAAATAGCTGAAGGAAGTTTTCCTGCTCATTGCTTGTTGCTTTAACATGATCACTAGCGATCAATATTTTTCTCATATTTTCTATTATTGCTTCCAGTAGCTTTTGACGAGGTAGGCTAACAAATCTGTGGTTTTTCAGTAAACTGGATCTCTTTGAATGCGCCCGAAGCAACCCTCTCATCAATTTCTTTTTCAAATGTCGCTATATTGTCCTTAAGCAATTCAAATGCTTTAATAGACCTCTTTATGAGATTTTCTCCTCTGAACAATGTTGTACCTCTTGCTTGGAGGGCATTACTAAGGAATGACATTTCATTCAAAATATCAATCATTAAAGCTAGGTCCTTCAGAAAATTTTTGTTGCAAAGACGGGCAACCATCCCTGACTTATTTCTCTAAACAAACACTTACTTTAATCTGGTAATTTCATGAAATTAGATCTAAAAACATTCAATATTTGATTCAAAACTAAAAGTTAAAACTAGGCCTAATGTAGGCTAGACCAACTCAACATTTGCATTGTCATGAGCAGTTTGAGCACTGTAACAATTACGCAAACGAAACTAAATTGTTTAGTTATATATAGGCTATATATATGCGCAAATTACGTTGTCATACATGCACGTGAGTCACGCGACACTTGTGGAGTTTGATAGTGGGCTAATTAATACAGGGCTGAATAGGGGTTTACGTAATTTTAACAACCGGTTCGTCGAACTCATAATATTTTAAGCACCGGTTCGTACGAACCGGCTGAATCCCATCACTGCTTATACTGATTATTAAGGCACTGTTTCACCGAAATTTGTTTAGAATTCTCAAGACTAAAAGCAATTTATTGAATAAATTATTCACAACTTTGAACACCAACTACCAGAAAACAAAAAAAAACCAAAACAATAAGCAACAAACACAAACAAAATAAAAGGAAACCAAAACGTTTATCTATATATAAATTCTCTTCGTAGCTCTGTATGTATGTATGTATGTTTGTACCTTATGGATTTGGACTACAATGGACCTTTTTCAAATATTCTTTTGCAAGGCACTTTCTATAGGTCTTGGGGTGGTTTTAGGCTATTAAACTCTTTGGGGCATCCTAACCCCGGCCCCCTAGGGCCCAAAAACCTCAAAAATTTGCCAATTTTGAGTTTTTGCATTTTTTGTCAAGAAATATGGCGTCAACGGCCTTAATGCATAAAATATGAAATGTTGGAAATAAAAATCGAAAATCAGAGTTGTGGTTCATGTAATATCCCAAAAATATTATAATAGATAAGGTTTGCTGTATAACCTGTTTGTTTACATTTTGACTTTAATTGGTAATGGCGGCCGCAGGTAGGTTAATCTTTATGATAATATTTCAACACGCTTTGTTCAATTGGAAACAACCAGGTACCAGAAATTTTATTATTGTTTTCAGATTGATATTAAAAACAATTATTGTAATTTTATATGGGTTTCTTGTTAACTTTAACAAAGCTTTAGCTATTATCAATAGTTTCTTAAATTTTTTTAAAAGTTTCAAATTATAAATTCCAAACAATTATTTTTTTGCCACAAGTTTCACATAACAACTTCAACTATTAAACATTTTGTCACAAGTTTCACATTACAATTTTCAAAAATCAATTTTTTTGTCCCAAGTGTCACATTATCTTTCAAACAAATTTCTTTCACAAATTGTAGATTTGACCTTCATTTTTTTAACAAGTTTCAGAATCTATATATAAATTTTCTTCGTGGCTCTGTATGTGTGTATGTATGTTTGTACCTTATGCATTCGGCCTGCAATGGACCTTTTTCAAAAATTCTTTTGCAAGGCACTTTCTATAGGTCTTGGGGAGGTTTTAGGCTATTAAACTCTGGGGGGTAGCCTAACCCAGGTCCCCTAGGGCCCAAAAACCTCAAAAATTTGCCAATTTTTAGTTTTTGCATTTTTTCTCAAGAAATATGGCGTCTACGGCCTTAATGCATAAAATATGAAATGTTGGAAATAAAAATTGAGCTCAAAGTTATATAATGATTTTTTGCTCTAGGATGCTTCTTTCATAGCCTAGGTACCACTATTCTCCTGAAAATGTTAAAAAACGTCCAAGGGACTGTAGATCATGAATGAAGAATCGTAAGACAAAAATGCATAAAATAATATTGAACCCAATTTTCATTTCGATCATTTCATATTTTATACTTAAAACTTCTAGACCCGGGCAACGCTGGGTATTTCTGCTTGTTGTTATTATTTTTATGGACAAATATGTTTTTAACAAAATTACCTTTTATTTCTACGAGAGTTTTATATTTTGTTCACTTTAAAAATGATGAGATTTTAAATGTTTTATTCACTATTAAAAAAGTTTCAACAATTCAGTCAAAAGTCGTACTAGTGCTGCTATCTAGTAACACTTTCTAAAAAACAGTTTATAAGATGGAGAAAATACTACAAATAGCACTTTGTAGAAAAAATACATTGTCATTGTTTTCAGAGTTATTTATAGTAGTACTAATTCTTCAAATAAATTGTTTTTATCCTTGAGAAGAAATTTCGTCGAAACGTCAGCTTGTTATCAGAAGATATTAATTTGGATCTAATCCTTGATAACTAAATTAGTATTTTAATAATTATTTGAGGCAGGATAGATGTTCTCCTGTCTTTCTTAACAAAATTCCTGTCCCTCAAGCTACTGCCACTAAATACTAACCACCTCTAACCACCTCTAACCACTCTAACCACCTCTAACCTGTTTTGACTTTATATGTGTTCCTAAGCCTTTTGGTCATATAACCACCAAAAAATCAAATCAGGCCGACTAGTTTAACGTGCTGCCTTTTAGCCACTTTGAATCACTCCAAAGTGCCCGAGGTGACCACGCGGAGGCCAGCCCGTAACATGGTGTGTTACCTGTTTTGACTTTATATGTGTTCCTAAGCCTTTCGGTTATATAACCACCAAAAAATCAAATCAGGCCGACTAGTTTAACGTGCTGCCTTTTAGCCACTTTGAATCACTCCAAAGTGCCCGAGGTGACCACGCGGAGGCCAGCCCGTAACATGGTGTGTTACCTGTTTTGACTTTATATGTGTTCCTAAGCCTTTCGGCCATATAACCACCAAAAATCAAATTAGGCCGACTAGTTTAACGTGCTGCCCTTTAGCCACTTTAGATTACACCAAAGTGCTTGAGGTGACCACGCGGAGGCGGGCCTGCACGATACTACGTCGCGCATAAAGACTTACTTCACGCATCAGTATCAGGTCAGCGTACTCAAATCGAGGAAAAAAAACAATTTGCCTGATACTTAACTTATAACCTTACCAGCAGGGAAACAAAAGGGGGGGGGGAGTTTTCATTTTACTCGACACCCTTGGGTCACTGCCGGGAATGCAAGCACTCTTTTCAATTTTCCTATGTCGTACACGTACTCGAGGAATTTATCGGTATTTATCAATGAAGGCCTTTTTGTACGCACTTGCTACAAACATTCCCGTATCAAGCATGAACTTCCACCATAGCAATGAAAAACGCTAACCACTTCTAACCACCTCTAACCACCTCGTACTTAGGACTGCACCGTGACAGAGGTCCTTACTTGGGCTCCCCATACTAAAATGAAAAGAACACAACTAAACAGACGCTATAGACTTTCAATTCACTTACTTGATAATCGTTCAAAATTAACAACTGTCAATAAACTATTCTATACAAATCTATGATTATGCCTGTATGGACTTACGGTATTGAAATATGGGGAGCAACAAAATCTAGCAATTCCCAGAGGATACAAGCTCTTCAGTCAAAAATTCTTAGAAAAATTCTTCATTGTTTCTTTTTACATACCAAATCAAACAATCTATTCAGACCTCAGGATTTCAACAGTTCATCAAATAGCAATATCTCGCTACAAAGCCTTCCATAAAAATCTTTTTAGCAATAATAATCCCTTAGTCCTAAACATCTCCTCAATAAATATCCCAAAAAATCCCCAAAGGCGCCTGAAGAGAAAGTGGCCAAGAGACTTATTGTTGTGACTTATAAATTTAATCTAAGTTTTATAACTTATTTCTCACGCCAGGAAGTATAATTACTGGATTATTTCTTCCCTCCTGCCTCCATGTGTAAATGCATATATTTCTTTCATCATTGTCACTGGTAATGTTACATTTACGTTGTTGTGACTATGCAAAATAAAAATAAAAAAAGAAGAATAATTACTTGTTGAGAAGCTATATCAATAGATTTTTTAGAATTGTATTATATTATTAATCAATCGCTGTTTTTTTTTTTTTTATTTTCCACGTAGTTATCTTCAGCATACTGTTGTAAATATTACGAATTCTTTCATTATACACTCTTAGTTAGTGTATTATGTTCACTTTAAAAATTATGAGATTTTAAATGTTTTATTCACTATTAAAAAGTTATAATTCAGTAAGAAATCGTACTAGTGCTGCTATCTAGTAACAGATTCTTAAACTAATACTTTGATTTTTTTTCCTTTACAATAACTAAAGTATAGCGATCATGAAAAAGAAAAAAAAATTGATAACAAGGAAGAGGAATATTGTTGGATGATGTTTAAGAATACAGTGCTAGCTAGACCAGGAGTGGGGGAACATTTCTTGGTTTAAAGGGCATTTTAACACCGTCGACATCCCCAGAAGGTGACAACGAATGGATAAGCAAATTCTATGCAATAGTAATGTCGTAAGATCTAATACGCACGAGAAATGTTAATGTTCTTGTTTTTCTTTTTTTTTCCTTTACATGAAAACCTAAAATAACGGGAGTTTATTTTCCAGTCTTGTAGTATAAGACTAAGTGTTAGAAGTTAAAAAATATTAAGAAATATGCTTCTTTTTATTAAATTTTATTAAGAAGAATATTTTTTGTTTAGTAGGACCTTTTTTGCTTTGCTTTTATTAAATTGTTAATAAGATTTTTATTTTTTTTTTTGTGATGTAGGGTCGTGGAAGCTCGCCTCCGCGTGGTCCACCTCGGGGCGTATCTCGGAAAGCTTTTGTTTGCCTCTATCCTAGGCTAGAGCTTGTAGCTCCCGAGATGCAGCGAAAGAGCTTTCACGTAAAAAAAGGCATCAGTCTGTTTTGTTGTTGTTTTCAGCGATATGGCTGAATAAGCTAGGAGCGCTAAATAATACCAAAACAGGATAAGCAAATTCTTATATTATAATAGTTATATTGAAAAATATTTAAAAAAACAGTATATATCTCGATCAGTGCATCTAAAACTGTTTCACATCTTTCAAATGATTCAGCAGTGTTCCTCTTGCCTTCGTTTATTACCTTTGTTAACTCAGGAAAATGGTTTTCTAAAAGATTAGACTTTTCAAGTAATGATTGATAAATAAATAATCTTCTTCCTAAATGCCAGAATTTTTCTTGTCTTCATTACCTCTAGATTATAATATATATAAATAAAATAATGATTTTGTCTGTACATTGCTTAGAACTGACTCATTTCAAGTTTTCTTTACGTTTCATACATTGGAGAAACCGAAGCCACCTTTAGAAAAATTTCTATCGGTTTGTCTGTTTGTCCGCAATATTTTGTCACGAGTAAACTCAGCCACCATAAGACATGTCAAGCTGAAACTTTAACACTAGATTTGTGTATGCTTAACTTAAAATATGGGTTCTAAATAGGTAGATAATTCAGTACCGAAGCGAAGTTATGTGGCTTTAAGCTGTATTTTCCTAACTTCACAGACAAGTTTTGTGGATTTTAACAACTGAAGTCTGAATGAACACGTGACACTGTCCACAGACTCATTTTCTTTGTAAAATAATTTGTAATGTATACTTAGTTTTTCTGTTTCAAAATTTATACTTCTGCCTATGAAAAAGGTTTTAAATAAAAACCGAAACGTTGGCAATGAGAGTTTAATTTGAACCTGAAGAACTGACCGAGTCTCGATAAATTTTAGTTTTGTATATATATATATATATATATATATATATATATATCCGACGTTTAGTGCCTAGCTCCTTTTTTACGCTAGTGCTGCTCTCTTCGGTTGACTCTTTATTTCTTCATTCGCGCTCCGTTCTTCGACGTGGGGAGATCTCTCTCACTTCGTCCCTCTACTAGTCTACTCTCCTGATGACGAACAACAGTTCGAAATATTGAATTCTGTAAGTTTTCTTGTGTTCTCTTTTCTTGTCGTGCTTTTGTGTAATTTAAAGTTATATATATATTATATATATATATATATATATATATATTTATTTATATATCTAAAACACTAATAACTTCTCGACCGTGTGACAGATATACAACTAAAAAATGATTGATCGGGATGCGGTCAGCTGTTTTTAAATACGTTCAATTTATTTCATCCTCGTTTAAGATTCACATGTGAAGAAGAAAAAGATGGGAGTATTTCGTTTTTGGATATGAAAATTATACGAGGGAATAACGGAAATATACTAACAGATTGGTATAGTAAACCAACCAATTCCAGGGAGAAAATTGAATTATTATTCATCACATGCTGTAAGTCAAAAATTGAATTGGTGTAAAAAACTTAATAAAAAAAGGTGATAGATATTAGCAGCCCGTGTTTTTTAAAGGAAAATAAGAAAAAGGTGAAATTCCTGTTGAAAAAAAACTCTTACCCAGGAAATCTAATAGAACGCATTTGGAGAAAGTATTTAAGAGAACAGACGGAACACATGGAAAGAACTACTGATAACCATCAAATGATGAATAAAAGATATTTCAAATTCCCATTTATTGAAGGGCTATCACAAAAATTCAAAAACTGTTAAAAAGGAACTTACCAGAAATCAATTTAGCATATTATAATAAACAAAAAGTAAAATTATTATTTTCTAATTTAAAAGACAAGATACCAAAAGATTTAGAAAGTAATAATTATTTTTCTAAAATGTATAGAATGTAATAAGAAGTATTTTGGTAAACCAGTAGATTGTTAAAAGAAAGGATATATCAACATAAATACTCTGTTAGAACAAAAAAGATTAATGCCACAGCATTAGCATATCATTCAATAAATGAAGGACATACATTTGACTTTGATGGAAACAACCGTTATGAGTAAAGAACAGGACGAACATAGAAGAAGAACCCTTGAAATGCTATTCATTAAAAAAGATCAAAATTGTATTAATCATAGAAACGATATAGCGAATTTAAATAGTGTTTATTCAGTATTTTGAATACCTAACAGATTTAGTGAAATTTGTTCAATAGGTACCTGCTTATCAGTTGTACAGAGTCGGTTATTAACGGTTTTCATTGAATAGTTTAAGAGTCATTACTAGTTCAGAAATGAAAATGTAATAGTTCCTTCAATTGCCAATACTCCTCTTATGTAAGTACATTGTAAAAAAAAAAACAACTTTGTTTTTATAGTTAGACTCCATCTTTTTCTCTTTTTTATTTTCTGTCATTGTAATCCTAATACTTAAGATTGTATTTAATTTTCATAGTGTACTTCTTTTGTTTGTGTTTTAAAAATTGTACGTATAAAAATTCTTGTTTTCCTCCTGTTTGTAGGGCCTATGAAAAAGATTTTGAATAAAATCGAAACGTCGGCAATGAGAGTTTGAATTTAAAAAGTGGAAGAAACTGACCGCATCCCGATCAATCATTTTTTAGTTGTAATATATATATATTAATATGTATATATAGTTTCAATATAGACAAAGAAACATAGAGAAATCAAAAGAACACACTTACAGTCTCTAATTTTCGGTTTGAACCGTCTTCAGGAGAGATAAGAGAGGGAAACCAAGCGCACTGGTTCAGAGACGGTTGGAGACCCGTTGGGTTTCTCTATGTTTCTTTGTCTATATTGAACTATATTTGTCCGTTTTGGATCGTATTTCCAACGAAAAAAAGTATATGTTATATAAATATTATCAATGATCAAACCACAATAAGAAATGGGAAAACAAACTAAGATCTTTCAAACCGTAACAAGCGATCTTCGTCAGAGTCAAAAACCCAACTGAACACTGACTCTGACGAAGACCGCTTGTTACGGTCGAAAGATCTTAGTCTTGTTTTCCCATTTCTTAATTGTGGTTTGATCATGATTTGTTATTTCAAGTATTTATGTGAAATCTTTATATATTATATTAATATATATAATATATTAGTGAAGGTTGGTAGCAATTCTTCTTGCAAACAAGTTTTTAAAAATTGTATGCCAATTTCATGCTTGGTTACCTTTTTTGATAGTTTCTCTAATGTTCTACAGGCTCTTCTCAGTTCCTCGGGGAAAAAAATAATTAATATATATATATATTATATATATATATATATATTATAGATTAGGATTCCATTAAATAACTAGAAGCATGAAAGAATAAAAGTTTTCTTTGTAATACAATAAATATTTTCCTTTGATAGAGTGGAATTTATTTAATTGGTGGCGGAACGTTTTCTCTGAATTGGCCAATAATGTTTCCAGGAGGACTGTATTCAGCAACTATGTAGACACCTCCACTGTCGCTTTGAGCTCTGCCTAATCCCAACTGGCTTGTAGCTTTCCAAATCATCTGTGTGAAGTGACCTGCAACAACAACAACGGTAAGTTAACGTGCAGTTATAGTTAATGTATATTCAACTGACCTGCACAACAATAACATTTAGTTAACGTACAGTTATATAGTTGACATGCAGTTATAGTTAACGTGTAATCAACTGACCTGCAGAAGAACAGCTCTAAGTTAACGTGCATTTATATAGTTAACGTGTCCTGCATAACAACAACATTAAGATAATGTGCACTTATAGTTAACGTGAAGTTATCTAGTTAACGTGTATTCAACTGACCTGCAGAACAACATCATTAAGATAAAGTGCAGTTATATAGGTTATATAGAGTTATAGTTAACGTGTATTCAACTGACCTGCAGAACAAAACATTAAGATAACGTGCAGTTATTTTAACATGCAGTTCTAGTTAACGTGCAGATATAGTTAACATGTGTTCAACTGACCTGCAGAACAACAACATTAAAATAATGCAGTTATAATTAACATGCAGTTATAGTTAACGTGTATTCAACTGCCTGCAGAACAAGAACATTAAAATAACGTACAGTTATAGTTACCGTGAAGTTATCTAGTTAACGTGCTATCAACAATAACTCCGTGTTATTTGTATTCAAAATGAGTACAATATCTGTATAATTGTTAAATAAACATACAATTAAATATCTTACGCCTAGATACTCTAGTGATTACTCTACACAGTTATATTAAAATTAATTAAAATTAAATCGCATTACTAATTCATAATTACTCATTATTGCCTCAATATGCAATCAGATTTAATACGCTTATTATTTATAATTAATTAATTGAAATAAAATTATTGTGATTAATTCATAATTACTAATTATTAGTTACTGAATGGAAAATGGAAGCACGATTTAAATACGCTGTTTATTTATAATTAATCAATTAAAATGTAATTTGCATGACTAATTTATAATTACTGATTACTGCTTTAACAATGTAGTTTATAACAAACAGGGATTCAGGGCTAGTTGGAACACAAGCTCCACAGTCTAGCTAATATTGAACGCAGTGATGTAGCAGTAGGGCGAATTTTAAGGGTTAAAAAATCTAAAAAAAAAAAGTCTGAAACTTTATATCAAAATAAGGTTTTAAGTTTGTAATTGTTTTTATGTTTTATGTGTGCAATACTGCTTCTAAACGGATTTTTCAACTATAATATTTGCAAGTTAAGAATAAATGTATATAATATTTTCTGAAGTAGTTTTTTTTTTTAAAAGGGCTATAAGTTTATTATATTTTTTTTGTATATTAATACATTTTGTTAAAGAAACATAAAATTAAATATCTCGTTTTTTGATTAAATTTATAGAACTTTATAAATAATTAATTAAAATGTATTTCTCATCACTAATTCATAATTACTAATTATTGCATGAATATGAAATCAGGTTTTAAATATGCTAATTACTTATAATTAATTGACCGATTAAATTAATCAATTAAATGTTAAATTAAGAATAAATTAATTTAATATTTTCTAAAGTAGTTTTTTAAAAGAGTTGAAAGTTTATTATATTTGTGTTGCCTAGCCAATTATCAAATTCAAAGTAAACTCTCAACCCTTCATATATTAAATTTGGAACCAATTTTAATTTTAAATTTAATACCAATTAAATTAAATTTTTAATTTATTTAACAATTTTTTTAATGATTTGAATTATACGTTCTTTGCTTTAAAAAATCTTTTTTTTTCCTTTGATGACGAGAAATAGAAGTATAAGAGAACTGTAATAAGATGAAAGTCTGGGACTAATAAAAGCAGTCTAAATTAGATGCTTGATTGTAATATCCATGAAAATAAATATTTTGAGGACATTCTGGAATATTGAAGATTAAGAGATTATTAACGGTCAGCGGAGGAGGGTGGTAATCCCCCCCCCCACCCAACCCACAATCGGCAAATCTCTCCCCTCTCCCGGGTGGCACATCTTTCAAACCCCTTCGGGTTGCTAATCTTTCAACCTCCCAGGGTGGAATCTTTTCATCCCCCCCCCCCCCTCCACAGGGAGAAATTCCCCTCCGGATGGCAAATTTTTGCACCCCCCCCAGGCGGTAAATTTCTCCCCCCTCTGAGAGACAAATTTTTCAACCACCCGGAGTGAAAATCTTTCCACCACCTCCCTCCACAGGGGGCAAATCTTTCCACCCCCCAGGCGGCAAATCTCTCCCCCCTCCGGGTGGCAAATCTTTCAACCCCCGGGGTGGAAATCTTTCCACTACCCCCTCTATAGGATGCAAAACACCCCACCCCCCTCCTACAGGAGGCAAATCTTTCCACCCAACAGCAGCAGATCTCCCCCCCCTCCGAATGGGCAAATCTTTCAACCCCACTGGGTGGAAATCTTTCCACCACCCCTCCTATAGGGGTAAATCCCCCCCCCCGGGCAAATCTCTCCCCCTCCGAGTGACTAATCTTTCAACCCCCGGGGTGGAAATCTTTCCACCACCCCCTCCACAGGGGAAAATCCCCCCCCCCCGTCCCCTAAAACCTTTCCACCCCCCAGGCGGCAAATCTCTCCCCCCTCCGAGTGGCAAATCTTTCAACCCCTGGGGTGGAAATCTTTCCACTACCCCCTCTATAGGGGGCAAAACCACCCCCCCCTCCAGGAGGCAAATATTTTCACCCAACAGGCGGCAGATCTCTCCCCCCTCCGAATGCCGAATGGCAAATCTTTCAACCCCACTGGGTGGAAATCTTTCCACCACCCCCTCTATAGGGGGTAAATCCCCCCCCAGGAGGCAAATCTCTCCCCCTCCGAGTGACTAATCTTTCAACCCCCGGGGTGGAAATCTTTCCACCACCCCCTCCACAGGGGCAAAATCCCCCCCCCCCCCCCGGTTGCAAACCTTTCCACCCCCCAGGCGGCAAATCTCTCCCCCTCCGAGTGGCAACTTTCAACCCCTGGGGTGGAAATCTTTCCACTACCCCCTCTATAGGGGGCAAAACACCCCCCCCCCCTCCAGGAGGCAAATATTTTCACCCAACAGGCGGCAGATCTCTCCCCCCTCCGAATGCCGAATGGCAAATCTTTCAACATCACTGGGTGGAAATCTTTCCACCACCCCCATCCACAGGGGGCAATTCCCCCCCCCCCCCCCCCCAAGGTTGCAAACCTTTCCACCCTCCCAGGGGGCAAATCACCCCCCCTTTCCCGGGTGGCTAATCTTTAATCCCACTCCCCCAGGGGGAACCCCCCGCCCCGTGGCAAATATATCATCCCTCCCCACGCCGGGCGGCTAATCTTTTCCCCCCCCGTCCTGCAAACTCTCCCCCCCCTACCGGTGGCTAATTTATCTACTTCCCCCCTCCCCGGAGAACAAAAATATTTGCTACGCCACTGCCTGACATCTCCTCCCCCCCCCCCCCACTACACATATATGTGCGGCATTTCAGTAAATATTTCAATATTAAACAAGTAAATAATTCAAACAAAACTAACCTGTTTTAGAACTAAATCCAGGATTGTTGAAATCATAGTACTTTATTTCGTTATACCAGTAATCACAGGCACTTTGAGCGCCTACAAGACGGCCATCACTCCAGTAGAACCAAAAGAGATTCTCACCGTTAGGGTTATTAGGCTTGTGATACAATCGATCCTGTGATGCCAATGTGTTGGCCCAGTTTTGTGCATCAGCGTTCAACTGAAAATAAAAAAAAAAAAAACCTTTATAAATAAAGATAAAATAAAGATAACAAACACTTTTTCTTCTTTCTCGGAGTTTGGTCATGGTAAATATATGGAATCACCTTTTTGCCAACGTTTCGTCTCGGAGTTTGGTCATGGTAAATATATGGAATCACCTTTTTGCCAACGTTTCGTCTCGGAGTTTGGTCAGGGTAAATATATGGAATCACCTTTTTGCCAACGTTTCGTCTCGGAGCTTGGTCATGGTAAATATATGGAATCACCTATGGAATATATGGAATGACACGAAACGTTGGCAAAAAGTTGATTCCATCTATTTACCCTGACCAAACTCCGGGAAGAAGAAAAAGTGTTTGTTAATATTTTGTAGTCAAGAAAACAGTACCGTATTACAAAATAAAGATATATAGAAATAGCTTCTCGACCACTGATTTTTCAAGTTCACAAAGAAAATGGGGTTCTTGAGGATTTTTGGTCATGAAAATTCAACTCTTGATTATATGTCGACGTTTCGCCAAAAGTTGTTTGGCATTTTCAAGGCTAAAAAACAATTTATTAACGACATAATTCGGTCAAGACAAATACATCCACGGAATACGGAATACTGTTGGTTGGTATTCCGTGGATGTATTTGTCTTGCTCAACTTATGTCGTTAATAAATTGTTTTTTTTAGCCTTGAAAATGCCAAACAACTTTTGGCGAAACGTCGGCATATAATCAGGAGTTGAATTTTTATGACGACAATCCTCAAGAACCCTTCTGTGACTTTATTAATAAAGGCATATCGACCGTTTGATAGAATAGGTGTGTTATCTAATCGGGATTTGGTCAAATTTTTTAGGTTCAAAAATCCAACTCTCATTGTCGATGTTTTGTTTTTTTTTTTAAAACCTTTTTTCATAGGCAGAAGTAAGAATTTTTTTGACTAAGAAACTGAAATTTACATTATTTAAAAGAACAACAATCTTAACCAGACAAAACCTTTGACTAGACACTAGTCTAGTTGTTCCTTTAAATAATGTAAATTTCATTTTCTTAGTCAAAAAAAATTCTTACTTCTGCGTATGAAAAAGGTTTTAAAATAAAACCGAAACGTCGACAACGAGAGTTTCATTTTTGAACCTGGAAAATTTAACCGAATCCCTATTAGATAACACACCTATTTATTAATAAGGGCATAGATATAGGTTAATTTTAGGTTTAGAGGGGGGGAAGGGTAGCCCAGTGGTTTGCGTGCTAGTCTATGAACTAACACATCTAACCACCTCTAACGTGTTTTGACTTTATATGTGTTCCTAAGCTTTTCGGCCTTATAACCACCAAAAAACCAAATCAGGTCGACTAGTTTAACGTGCTACCCTTTAGCCACTTTAGATTACTCCGAAGTGCCCGAGGTGACCATGCAGAGACGTTTGGAGACCAACAATGTTGCCACATACGCGCCCGGTCACAGAGAATAAGGTAGACAAGAATCAATTTAAGATTAAATTAAAATAGGAATATGAAAAATAATAATAAACACAAAAACAAATAAAATAATAAAAACTGAGGGATGAACAGAAGAAATGATACATAATATTTCTCTACGTTTCTTTATGTACATTGAACTGTATTTGTCCGTTTCGGATCGTATTTTCATCAAAAAGTGTATATCCAGTTGGGTTTTTGACTCTGACGAAGACCGCTTGTTACGGTTGAAAGATCTTAGTCTTGTTTTCCCATTCTTATTGTGGTTTGGTCATTGATTGTTGTTTCACGTGTTTATGTGAAATCTTTTTATATATATATATATATATAAAGATTTAACATAAACACGTGAAATAACAATCAATGATCAAACCACAATATGAAAATGGGAAAACAAGACTAAGATCTTTCAACTGTAACAAGCGGCCTTCGTCAAAGTTAAAAACCGAGAGTTGGGTTTTTGACTCTGACGAAGACCGCTTATTACGGTTGAAAGATCTTAGTCTTGTTTTCCCATTTTCATTTTGTGGTTTGATTATATATATATATATTTCACTTAATAAGTATATAAGTATACTTCATATAAGTTCACTTTTCATATAAGTATAATATGAAATATATATATATTTCACTTAATTAAACGAAATACTATCCAAACTGGACACAATATGAGTTCAAAATACAAGAAGAGTAACACACAGAGTAAGGAAACACACTTACAGACTCAAATTTTCGGTTAATCCGTCTTCAGGAGAAAAGAGAAAGGGAGACCACTACAACGTTCTTGGTCTTCGTTTCTCTTTTCTCCTGAAGACGGATTACCCGAAAATTTGAGTCTGTAAGTGTGTTTCCTTACTCTGCGTGTTACTCTTCTTGAATTTTGAACTCGTATATATACGAGTAAAACATATATATATATGTTTTGTTGAACGACCTTTGTACTGTGGCATGAATCAATTTCATAGTCGATCTTTCAAGTTTTCTCACCTTTGATTTAAATCTTTCTGGTACTAAATACACTAGTTCTCCAAATGATTTATTCTTTATAACTGACATGTTTCGGTCTCCTAGACCATCTTCAGAGTTAATCATATTTATAAAAACTTATTCTTACTAATCATCACTATATTACACTATACATTTCTTAAATTAACACAATAATCTTCAAAAACATCAAGAAATAATTCTATCGCCAAAATAAACATTTGCTTGAAGCAGTTTTAGCCACCTGTCATAATCAGGTGTACCACTTAACTTCATAAAATGTCTCTAGGTTCCATCTGTTGGGCCTTCAATCTTGGTTCGTGTTCTTGCGTCGTTCTAGAATATAGTTTTAACGTCCTGTTGAATCCTGTGGTTTGGTTGTTCATATTTGGTTTCTCAAAGGTGAGAAAACTTGAAAGATCGATCGACTATGAAATTGATTCATGCCACAGTACAAAGGTCGTTCAACAAAACATGTATAAAAGAAGGATTGCTCCCCAAATTTACAAATATATATATATATATAATGCTTTTATGATGGTATTATATAGGTTGTAGTACAGTTAGACAGCACCACCACCACTATTCTAATACAAACCTGATTACTGAGACTCAAGTCGGGCACGCCGTGTTGTTGCCTGTGGACGTTGTGGCAGTTGAGACCCTCAGCATAGAAATCTGGTCCATTGTACACAGGCCTAGACCATAACAAGTCATTTAGTTCGTAATATTATACGTAATATTACTTGTGATGCTGAGGTAGCTCAGTGGCTTGCATGCTCGCCTTTTTGACCTACTAGACCCTACTGGGGTTTGATACTCACTCGATTTCTAAGTAGCCCGCTACATAATCAAGTCCTCTCTGTTCCTAATATTACTTGTGATGCCGAGGTAGCTCAGCGGCTTGCATGCTCTCCTTTTTTACCTAATAGACCCTACAGGGCTTTTATACTCACTCGATTTATAAGAAGCCCGCTACATAATCAAGTCCTCTCAGTTCGTAATATTATACGTAATATTACTACTTGTGATGTCGAAGTAGCTCAGTGGCTTGCATGCTCGCCTTTTTGACCAACTAGACCCTACTGGGGTTTGATACTCACTCGATTTATAAGTAGCCCGCTACATAATCAAGTCCTCTCAGTTCGTAATATTACTTGTGATGCCGAGGTAGCTCAGTGGCTTGCATGCTCGCCTTTGACCAACTAGACCCTACTGGGGTTTGATACTCATTCGATTTATAAGTAGCCCGCTACATAATCAAGTCCTCTCACTTCGAAATATTATACGCAATATTACTTGTGATGCTGAGGTAGCTCAGTGGCTTGCATGCTTGCCTTTTTGAACTACTAGATCCTACTGGGGTTTAATACTCACTCGATTTATAAGTAGCCCGCTACATAATCAAGTCCTCTCAGTTCGTAATATTATACCAATATTACTTGTGATGCCGAGGTAGCTCAGTGGCTTGCATGATCACCTTTTTGACCTACTAGACCTACTGGGGTTTGATACTCACTCGATTTATAAGTAGCCCGCTACATAATCAAGCCCCCGCATATTTTTCGAACTTTTTAAAAATTTCTTAGCCTTTTGTAAAAAATATAAACAATCACCTTTATAGAGCACATAAATCAATTTAAAATAATTAAAAAGAAACAATACTAGCAAATAAAACAATAACAGTGACTATGCACTTCTTTTACAAATCTTCTTTACTAATTATTTTGGAATGACAGACAAAAAACACGAACAATTTGTTTTATTACTGCATCATTATTATTAGTGACATTGCAACTATTAGTCGTAAGACTCCCCCCCACCCCTCTCCTCTCCACCCAGCTGCAAGTCGATAATCTGATAAGTTTTAAAATTCTAAAAAATCTTCAAAATAATTATTTTTCATGGAATTAAAATCAAGGATCTAATTTTAGACGGCTGTTATTAGTCACAGACTTTTCATTTTATTGCAGTACTTGTGACTGAATCAAGATTATTCTTTATGGAATATTCTTTGATATTTGATCTTTAAGATCAAGGAAGCTGGTGAGGATCCCGGACGATTGGGTACCATTATAAATCGTGTAAAATAATCCAAGAGAAAATTAAACGCAGCAAAAATGTTTAATTTTTTTTTTAAACAAGATGCAAAAGTTTATTTTCTATAAAGCCCCCGTAAAATATGCGGGGGCTTCATTATGTAGTGGGCTACTTATAAATCGAGTGAGTATCAAACCCCAGTAGGGTCTAGTAGGTCAAAAAGGTGAGCATGCAAGCCACTGAGCTACCTCAGCATCACAAGTAATATTGCGTATAATATTACGAACTGAGAGGACTTGATTATGTAGCGGGCTACTTATAAATCGAGTATCAAACCCCAGTAGGGTCTAGTTGGTGAAAGGTTAAAGATTTGTTCTTTTTTTTAAAAAAATGAACCAAGATTTTTCAAGAAAAAATACATATAAATCAAATCATAAAAAAAATTATTAAACTAAATTAACTAGTTATACAAGCAAATATAATACAATTTAAACCCTTTTTAAAAAAAACCATGTTCTAAACAATTTGAAATAATTTATTTTTAATTTACAAATATTACGTACAGTTCAAAAATTTGTTTATAATTTATTATTACATAAATAAAAACATAAAAACAATTACGACCTTAAAAACTCATTTTGGTAGAAAATTTCAGATTATTTGATAGTTTTTTATAATTTAATTTTTTATTTTTTGCTATTTTCTATATTTTCTATGTTTACGGTAAAATATAACGTGAAGTATACTACGTTATTGATTGTTATTATAATTGTGTATTACTATTCTTATTAGGTAGGTAATAAATTAAGTACAAAATGTACACTTAAGTTATTCATTAACATCATCTTACAGCTGGCGCGTAATTCAAATTTCTGTTCCTTGTCTCTGATTGGCTACTGATCTCGTGACGTCACATGTTTGTAGATACGCGGGAAGCAGCTATCACCCTCTGAGTCTGTTTGAATTAAGATATCATTATTAACAGTCATACCTCGTCTATCGCTGGTGAAGTCGCCCCGCCCGTTTCCGAATCAATGGGACTAACGTTACCTTCCAAAATCACGAACATAAATACTTATTTTAACTCAATGGTGCCAATATATGCCTAAATTTCCTACCTAACAGTTTTATTTTATTTTATTTTGGTTAATCTGTTTTTTTGTCCTTTAAAATTTAAGTCACCTCTGTACTGTCCGTCCTGTCGTCTTTTCATATTTTTTATTGGTTTAAATATTATGTCTATCTGGTGCTTGATTTGTTCGTTTATTAGCTTATCAGTGTTTATATATTCCCATTTCTTCTATTAATTTAATCTTTTACTTTTTTTGTCCTATTTTAATTAATTCTATAGATTTTTTAATACTGTCGGGTTCAAATCAGTGGTTTTTTTAAATGGTTAGCAAAATTTGTTTTTATTCTTGTCGAGTTCATGTCCGTGTTTTTTTAAATGGTTAGCAAAATTTGATTTATTCGTGTTTTACATAATCATTAATATGCTCTTTAAATCTTTGTTTTAATGTTCTTCCAGTTTGCCCTATGTATATTTGTACATTTTTATGTATTTTTGTTTGTATTTGTACCTATGTACACTTTAATTTATATACACCGCTTTTATCATACATATATATTATTTTTCCAAGCCATTCCTCTATTTATTATTTGTTTGATTGATTATTAGTTTTTAAACCTACCTTTACATCATATTGGTTTAATAACTTAGCAATTTTATGACTGACTTCCCCTAAATATGTCAAAGGTGGATATTTATTATTATTATTGTTGTGGCTATTATTCGGTTTCTTATTTTTTCTATTTTTAGCATTTTATTTACTGAGGTTGAATTATATCCGTTGTTAATTGCTATTGCTTTTATTATATTAAGTTCTTTATTTAAGTTATTTTCGTTCATAAGTATTAACAATAGTCTATCTATCATAAAACTTACACTGTTTGAATTGGTCTTGTTGTTTGTCATTTTTGCTGCGTTTAATTTTCTCGTGGATTATTTTACGTATACAGTAGTTTTATTATTTTACGTGGTTATAGAGTATTTTTTTGTTTTACAGTATGTATTATATATATTTTTGTTTTACAGTACGTATTATATATTTTTTCGTTGTTTTACAGTACGTATTATATATATTTTTGTTTTCCAGTACGTATTATATATTTTTTTCGTTTTACAGTGCGTATTATATATTTTTTCATTTTACAGTACTTATTATATATTTTTTTTGTTTTACAGTACATATGAAATATTTTTTGTTTTCCAGTACGTATTATATATTTTTTTCGTTTTACAGTATATATGAAATATATTTTGTTTTACAGTACATATCAAATATTTTTTGTTTTCCAGTACGTATTATATATTTTTTGGGTTTTACAGTACGTATTATATTATTTTTTCGTTTTACAGTACGTATTATATATTTTTTCGTTTTACAGTACGTATTATATTTTTTTTTTGTTTTACAGTACATATCAATATTTTTTATTTTCCAGTACATATTATATATTTTTTTGTTTTACAGTACATATCAATGGTACAAAAATATATGTAATGCTATTATTACATAATAAACATATATTTTGATATGTGGGTGATAACGTCAGCCGTTTACCGGCTTTTTGTTTGATCGGTGATTCTACAGATTCTACATTGGCAGTCCTAAATTTTGCGCTAATTCAAGTGCATTTCTACTAGGGATCTTTATGGAGTACCTGACATCGTACAGGCTGGGGGCCGACGGCGTAATATGTCCTCTCTGAAAGACGACATATTCAGATTTACCGTATTTACCGTAAATACGTAGTATTTACGTATTCAAATTTATGTATTACGTATTCACCACTCGCGTGAATAAATCGGAGATCAGATAGGGATGGAATCTCGGACCGCCACCCTAGATGCGAGTTCGCTAACCACTGAGGTAACCTGGCTCCATTGTATAGACGTTTGTGTGACACCAATGTAATTTGTACTCGTAGATGAGTGTTTGGCTACCTGATAAAATACATCGCCTACCTTTATAGTCATGATACTAAACTATGAACATTCCGCTTTAAGAGTCTCAAATATAGCCCTAATCAATTGTATTTTACGAGTAGATATCCTTAACGATGTTCCTTTAACATCGTACAGGCTATAAGACCCACTGAATATCATCCTTTATGAGGGAGAACATGGTCAGAATTTTTTATCTTACGTTTTCATTTCAAATGTAAATAAATCGAGGGCAGGGCTGAGTATCGAATGATGGATCTATCAGTCCAGGGGTGAGCATGCAAGCCACTGGGCTACCTTGGTTTCTACTTTATCATTTATTATTTTATGGGTAATTTGTTAAAAAGCTAATTGTTTATTTTATCATATTATTGTGCATTGTGGAATTTGCAGATATTCCAACACATACAACACAAACACACACATATATATATATATAAATATATAAACAGTCTAGTCGAAGATTTGTCCTATTAACATTGTTGTTCCTTTAAATAATGTAAATTTCATTTTGTTAGTTAAAAAATTCTTACTTCTACCTATGAAAAAGGTTTTAAATAAAACCGAAACGTTGGTTACGATGGATTGATTTTTTATCCTAGAAAATTGACCGAATCCCGATTAAAGAACATACCTATTCTATCAAACAGTCGATATATTATTGAATCTGTTATATATATATATATATATATATATATATATATATATATATATATATGGGTCTCCAACCGTCACTGTACTAATGCGCTTGGTTTCCCTCTCTTATCTCTCCTGAAGACGGTTCAACCAAAAATTAAAGACTGCAAGTGTGTGCTTTTAATTTCTGTATGTTTCTGTATGTACATTGAAGTGTATTTGTCCATATCGGATCGTATTTTCATCGAAAAAGTGTATATATATATATATATATACCCTCACACATACACATACACACACGCGTGCGCACACGCACACACACAGGCGCACACACACACGCACACACACACAGACAGACATGTACATAAATGTATGTGAATAAACACGTTTGTGTATGTGTGTGAAGCACTAACTCTCTCTATTTTTCAAATATTCTTCAATTTGAATTACATATTTAAAAAAAAATATTATAAAAATTTAATTTAGAAGGTATGCCTTCTAAATTAGTTTAAAGACCCATTTAAATATTACAAGTCTAGTGAATTCAAATGTTTATATTTGTTTTACCTGTTTGCTTGTGATGAAGATAATATCGTCAGGAAGTTGATGACTGCTATGACACATTTCATGGTGGCTGATGTCTGACTGGGGGAGCGATCACCAGGCCTTGCTTTGTATACTGGTGATACGTCATCGTCAGTAGGAGGGGTAAGGTGTTATCTTCCATTAACTATCCTATTTTAAAAATGTCAACTGTTTCCTTGTCATCGAGTTATCATATTCCTGTATTTACAGCCATCAATAAATAAATGACATACTTTTAAATGACAGGACATTAACTGTTGACAAATGTTACATGTAGTTTGTAAAACACTGTTCAAACGAGAACCAATCGTATTCAAATGAATACGTTAAATATAAGGAAACACATGTGGAGTAACGTATAGTCAACTTTACTGTAACTAAGCAGAACATCCACAAGTTGACAAAGAACTGATTGTTTTGTTTTAATGTAGCTATACAAACGTATTAATCAATTATTAGGACAGACACTCTCACATACATACACACACACACACACACACCCACACACACATAACATAACTTTATAACGTACAAACGTATTAATCAATTATTAGGACAGACACTCACACATACACACACACCCACACACACTCCCACACACACACCCACACACACACACATAACGTAACTTTATAACTTACAAACGTATTAATCAATTATTAGGACAGACATTCAAACATATAACACACACACACACACACACACACACACACACACACATAACATAACTTTATAACGTACGTTATAAACGTACATTATATAAGTACATAATAACATACTTTAAAATGTAATTATAAAATTAAATATAAGTTTGATGTATATATATATATATATATAAACAAAATTGAATATACTATTGTAATCAAAGGTCAAAAGAACATGTAATACTGTAAGTGGAGCATATGCAATAAAGATATTTTCAAAAAAAAACACCCCCCCCCCACACATACACACATATGAATGAACGCACACACGCATGCACGTACGCACGCACGCATGCACGCATACACACACACACACACACACACACACACACACACACACAAACACACACACACAAACAAACACACACACACACACACACACACACACAAACACACACACACACACACACTTAACTTGCCAAAATTTAAGAAAAATAAAAAAGGAAACATAAAATCAGTCAGCTGGTGGAATAATGAGTTAACTGCTCTGCGTAAAATGACCAACAAAAAAAGAAGAAAATACCAAAGAACATAGAATAACGACCTACTAAGAGCCCAACATAAATCAGAGTATTATGAAATTACAAGTCAGTGTAAGAGTAAATGAAATAAATCTAAGTTTGATTCTTGGAAAGAATTTTGCAACAGCACTAACAAAAGTCAGCCTTGGAATTATATATATATATATATTTTTATATATATATATATAATATATAATTAATATATATTATATATTAAATATTTTTATATTAAATTAATATATTATATATAATATATATATATAATATATAATTTTGTTTATATATATAAACAAAACAATCTTTATTATATATATATATATATATACAAAGAAGCAGCTGGCAAACTTAAAGTTCATACAGTTTTTACTACACTAAAGAAACCGGACGACACCTTCTCCACTTCACTGCAAGAAACTTTAGGCATGCTACACATATATGTATACTCAATGATCAAACCACAATAAGAAATGGGAAAACAAGACAAAGATCTTTCAACCGTAACAAGCGGTCTTCGTCAGAGTCAAAAGCAGTTGAAAGATCTTAGTATTGGTTTCCCATTTTTTATTGTGGTTTGATCATTGATTGTTATTTCACGTGTTTATGTGAAATATTTTTATACATATACACATACACATACACACACACACCCTCACACACACACCCTCACACACACACCCTCACACACCACACATTTTTCCTGCAGCTAACTTATATTCTAATTTCCGTGCGTTTTCTCGTCCTGTGGCACTGCAGTAATTTTTCCATTACTCTAGTTTCGCCTCGACAATCCCTTGTTCGTAGACTCTTTTAGTTTCAAAATATTCTTCCCTTCTAGCTTCCCTTAGCTGTAAGTCTCTCCCAGTCCGTTGGTATTTCCTTCTTAAATGTCTGACGGTATGTGTCTAGTCTTGGATAACTCGTAACAAGACGCTTCTTAGCAGACTTGTACGACGATGCATTTGAAAGCAAAACAGCACCTGCTTTTAAACAGTTCGTTTATGCAATTGCAAGGATGAAAAAAGCTCCTCATCCCAGATTAGAGTCTATATAAGGCAGGTAGTTTTTTTTTTTATTTTTTTTTATTTATAACAGAAAGTGACTTCTGATCCAAGACTTATTATTTTTCTTACATTTTGTTTACTTTTGTGTTTACTTTGTTTTTGTTTTGCGTGATGTCTGTCGTGGACGCCCGCCTCCGCGAGGTCCACCTTGCACACGCTGTGGAATGCAAGATCGCAAATTTGATTTGCGAATATTGTTGAGTATCACAGCGTGGCTAAAGGGCGCCACGTAAAAAACATCGATCTGCTCTGCTTTGTTCCATATAATAGTCGAAAGGATGAATGGTTTATGGGAAGAAATCAAAACAGGTACTGAGCGTCTGCCTTGGCCTCCACGGTGTCTGAGTGGAAATGCTTTGATCATGAATTAGTAAGGAATCTGTTAATCTGTGAAATTACTTCATATATGTTGTCATAATCGGTTATCTACTCCGTGAGATGAGTATCTAGGTCACTATTATTATTGTAAGTTTGTCGGGCAAGATGACTTAGGCTTGCGGATAGTTCCTCTATAAACTTGTTCCAGTTGTCTTCAATATTTGTGTTGAATCTTAGAGTCATTAATTCTTTTGGTGATCTGCACCTTTGTGATATCTGAGAACCGATTGATTGTAAACTTGATTATAGAATGGTCAGGACAGGTTATTTCAGTAACTTCAATGACTCATCCATGACTTTAAGGCATTCTTAAATAAAATACACTTCAACCAACTTTAATAGGAATCCTTAGTCAAAATGTATGTAATATAATAATCAATGATGAAACCACAATAAGAAAATGGGAAAACAGGACTAAGATCTTTCAACCGTAACAAGCGGTCTTCGTCAAGAGTCAAAAACCCAACTGAAACACTAGATGCAGAGAACATCTGGTGAGGGGTTGAGAAGAGTGTGAGAGAAGAGTGGTATTTTAAAAGGGTGAAAGCGCAGGAAAGGACTAATGTCCAGAAAGGGATGTTTGGAGAAACAAAGGAGTATAGTAAGAAAGAGTAAAAAAACTATCCGCTAGCTGTCAACCCTCTTTGAAGAGACTATTGCCTTCGTAACGAAAGTATCAAGTTTGAAGAGACCGTTACTAATGTTTACTGAATCACCAAAGGCTTTTTATCGTAATATAATAAATGGAGCATGCAGAAGAATAAAAAAAAAACCACACACGTTTCCTGTTCCATTGGTGCTTATTTAGTCACTGGTCCTCCGGTAGTGTTATAGGGGTTTGAAACTCGCCCTAAAAGTCACTGTAGTGAGTTGTGTGTTGTTTCTACGTGTTCTTTTATTGTAATCGTTTGATATTTAGTCTTAATGGATCGTTTCATTTTTGAATTATATATATATATTATAAGGAACACAAAAAAATATATAAATGAACAGTTTTTTTTTTATTGTTTTAACCGATCCCCCTAGTGGGTGATAACGTCAGCTGTTTACCAGCTATTTGTTTGATCGGTGATTCTACAGATTCTACACATTGGGAATCCTAAATTTTGCCCTACCTCAAGTGCATTTCAAGTAGGGATCTTTAACGAGTACCTGACATAGTACAGGCTCGGGACAGACGGCTTAACATCCTCTCCGAGGGACGACATACTCAGATTTATTCACCTCCAGTGTGAGTAAATCGAGGGGCCTGGTTCGGGATCGAATCCCGAACTACCAGCCCAGAGGCGATTATGTTAACCACTCAGCTAACTTGGCCCTTGTAAATGTACACTTACAGTCTCTACTTTTCGGTTCTATCCGTCTTCAGGAAAGCAAAGGGATGGAAAAAAGTTGAGTGTAGACCACTCCAGGTTTTTTCATATATTTTCTGTGTCATGTAAATATTTATAAAAAAGTAAGTGTAAATAAGTGTAAAAAATATTGTTATCATTGTTTTTAAGTGATAACTTATACGATAATTATGAGCAGTGGTGATTCAAATTTTTTTTAAGAACCGGTTCGTGCGAACTGGTACTTAAAATATTATGAGTTCGGAAACTAAATTGTTTAGTTATATATAGGCTATATACATGCGTAAATTACGTTGTTATACAAGCACAAGTTACATGAGTCAAGCTTCACTTGTGGAATTTGATAGTGGACTAATTAATACAGGTTTGAATAGGGGTTTACGTAATTTTAACAACCGGTTCTCCGAACTCGTAATATTTTAAGTACCGGTTCGCACGAACCGGCTGAATCCCATCACTGATTATGAGTGCACGTTGACACGGTAATACATTTTAGGAACTATGTATTTTATTTTGTTTCTTTTGGGAATTTACTAGAATCATACGCAGCTGACCTTTGATTTTTGAAGGGAATATTTTGACTTTCTAATGATTCTACATTGGGGAGTCCTAAATTTTGTAAGTTGGGATCTTTAAGGAGTACCTTCTTCATATGGCTGGGTACCGATAGCTTAACATCCTCTCCACGTGATGATGTGCACAGATTTCTTCATTCTTGGGTGAAAAATATTAAGGCCAGTAGTGAAACTGGAATCGACCAGTCGAGAGGTGAGCACGCAAACCACTTGGCCACATTCACTCTTAAAGTAATTGATATCTTGTTTTTATGTTGCGTTGTGTTGTTTTATGATGAGGATTCCATTAATAAATAGAAAACATAGAGGAATAAAAATTTTTTTCTTTTTTTAAGAAATTTATTAAATATTTTCTTTGATTAGAGTGGAATTTAATTAATTGGTGGTGGAACGTTTTCTCTGAATTGACCAATAACGTTGCCACGGGGATTATATTCAGCTACTATGTAGACACCTCCACTGTCGCTTTGAGCTCTGCCTAATCCCAACTGTCTTGTGGCTTTCCAAATCATCTGTGTGAAGTGACCTGCAACAACAACAACATTAAGTTAACGTGCAGTTATAGTTAACGTGCATCAATCATTATAATGAATACAATATCTGTATATTAATACATTTTGTAAAAAAAACATAGAATTAAATATCTCATCTTCTGATTAAATTCGCAGAACTTAAATAATAATTAATCAAAATGTAATTCACATGACTAATTCATAATTACTAATTACTGCCTTCACAATTTTAATGACGTTTTAAATCTGCTGATCATTTATAGCTAATTAATTAGAATATATTTCACATGACTAATTCATAATTACCGATTATTACCTTCACAATCTAATCACTTTTTAAATCTGCTGATCCATTATAACTAATTAATTAGAAAATAATTCGAATGACTAAGTCATAATTGGTAATTATTGCCTGAATATTGAATGACGTTTTAAATCTGTTGATCATTTGTAACTAATCGATTAAAATGTAATTAGTGTGACTAATTCATAATCACTAACTACTGCCTTCACAATTTTAATGAAGTTTTTATAAATATCCTGATCATTTTAATTAATTAATTAATTATAATGTAATTCCCGTGACTAATTCATAATTACTAATTATTGCCTGCATAATTGGAGTAATAGAAATAAGGCGGCGATGGATATAGCTGTTTAATTATGATGACTTTGATTTGTAGCTGTAATTTAATTAAAGCTATTAAATATGCCTAATTATCAATTTGATACAGCTCATTAGTAGGTAGTAATTAAGTCGTACATATAGATACCGTACAAGAAGACATTTCTTTAGTATATTAGTATAGGTTAAGCAATTAAATGATGTAGCTAACCCGTAGATGCACTAAATCCAGGATTGTTGAAGTCGTAGTTCTTTATTTCGCTGTACCAGACTTCACAGGCCCTCTCGGAGCCTCTAAGTTCACCATTCACGCTTCCATACCAGTAGAGATTCTCACCATAGGGATTGTTTGGCTGATGGTAGAATTTATCTTCTGATGCCAATGTGTTTGCCCAGTTTTGTGCTGCTGCGTTCAGCTGAAATAAATATATGACTATTAATTTAAAAAAAAAAATGTAACGGTATTACTTTACTATAAGTGAAGTATAGTGATTGTGAAAAACTTCAATCTCGAGATTTAGACTGATTTACATGTTTTTGAGGTTCTCAAAGTTCTTTTATGATGCTTTTAGTTTACTATAAGTAAAATTTTATATAAGGTCGTGAAAAATTTTTTATCGTGATTTTGACAGATTTAAATGGCATTATTTACCACAAAGTTTACTATAAGTTAAGTATAGTGATTGTGAAAAACTTCAATCTCGATATTTAGACTGATTTACATGTTTTTGAGGTTCTCAAAGTTCTTTTATGATGTTTTTAGTTTACTATAAGTAAAATATAGTGGTCGTGAAAAATTTTTTGTCGTGATTTTGACAGATTTAAATGGCATTATTTACCCCAAAGTCGTTATATGGCGTTTTGTCGATGATGTCTCTCTCTCTCTCTCTCCCTCACTCTCTCTCTCTCTCTCTCTCTCTGTGTGTATGTGTGTGTGTGTGTGTGTGTGTGTGTGCGTGGTTTGGTTTGTATATTTGGTTTGGTTGGTTTGTTTGTTTTGCTGGTTTGTTTGTTTTGGATAATGTTTTTTGTTTGTTTTGTCGGTTTGTTTGTTTTGGATTTTTTTTTTGTTTGGTTGGTTTGTTTGTTTTGGATAATGGTTTTTGTTTGTTTTGTTGGTTTGTTTGTTTTGGATAATGTTTTTTGTTTGTTTGGTTGGTTTGTTGGTTAGGTGTATATATCCGAAAGTCTATGGTGACACTACAGTCTACAATCTTTGATGGATCAAATTAATCCAATACACTCACAATAGACCTCATAGTATGTAGATGAACCCTATTGTTTGGGAACAATCCTAAAGGTGGAAAGCCTGATTTTTAAATCCCCGCTATATTGCTAATTATTCTACTCCGTTTTGTTTAGATAGTTTTATTTAGCTTTATTAAACCTTTGTTTTGGATTGTTAATTGTGTTTGTTAATAAATTATTATTATAATAGAGCCTTTTCTTTCGTTGATATTTATATTTCAATAAAACGTCATACAAACAAATCATATCATATAACAAGTCATACCATTTGACAGATCAAAATCAATTTATACCTCAAAATAGCGCATCATGTGGGGGATGACGAGGTATTTTTTTTCAAAATTATTTTACCCAAAAACGTGTTAGGGGTTAATTTTATGTTTTCAGAAAATGTTTTTTTGTCATTAAATGCTTAATTGAAAAAAAAACAATGAAATTAGCAATTAATTAAAAAATATCGTATAATTTCAATTTGAAATGCTAATGGTTTGATAAGAGATATCAGTTGGTGTTATAGTTGAGTAAAATTGCTATACAAACATCGTTGCTGAGAGTTAATTTCGGAACGCCGTGGGCTTCCCTGTGCCTGTTGTGGCAGTTTAGTCCATCGAAATAGAAATCAGCTCCATTGACGATAGGCCTAGACAGAAAAGGTCATTGAGTTTATAGTACTTGTGTTATATTGAGGGACCAGGGTAGCCAAGTGGCTTGTATGCCCTGTGCCTGTTGTGGCAGTTTAGTCCATCGAAATAGAAATCAGCTCCATTGACGATAGGCCTAGACAGAAAAGGTCATAAGGTCATTGAGTTTATATAACTTGTGTTATATTGAGGGACCAGGGTAGCCAAGTGGCTTGTATGCTCTGTGCCTGTTGTGGCAGTTTAGTCCATCGAAATAGAAATCAGCTCCATTGACGATAGGCCTAGACAGAAAAGGTCATTGAGTTTATAGTACTTGTGTTATATTGAGGGACCAGGGTAGCCAAGTGGCTTGTATGCCCTGTGCCTGTTGTGGCAGTTTAGTCCATCGAAATAGAAATCAGCTCCATTGACGATAGGCCTAGACAGAAAAGGTCATTGAGTTTATAGTACTTGTGTTATATTGAGGGACCAGGGTAGCCAAGTGGCTTGTATGCCCTGTGCCTGTTGTGGCAGTTTAGTCCATCGAAATAGAAATCAGCTCCATTGACGATAGGCCTAGACAGAAAAGGTCATTGAGTTTATAGTACTTGTGTTATATTGAGGGACCAGGGTAGCCAAGTGGCTTGTATGCCCTGTGCCTGTTGTGGCAGTTTAGTCCATCGAAATAGAAATCAGCTCCATTGACGATAGGCCTAGACAGAAAAGGTCATTGAGTTTATAGTACTTGTGTTATATTGAGGGACCAGGGTAGCCAAGTGGCTTGTATGCCCTGTGCCTGTTGTGGCAGTTTAGTCCATCGAAATAGAAATCAGCTCCATTGACGATAGGCCTAGACAGAAAAGGTCATTGAGTTTATAGTACTTGTGTTATATTGAGGGACCAGGGTAGCCAAGTGGCTTGTATGCCCTGTGCCTGTTGGGCAGTTTAGTCCATCGAAATAGAAATAGCTCCATTGACGATAGGCCTAGACAGAAAAGGTCATTGAGTTTATAGTACTTGTGTTATATTGAGGGACCAGGGTAGCCAAGTGGCTTGGTTGCCCTGTGCCTGTTGTGGCAGTTTAGTCCGTCGAAATAGAAATCAGCTCCATTGACGATAGGCCTAGACAGAAAAGGTCATTGAGTTTATAGTACTTGTGTTATATTGAGGGACCAGGGTAGCCAAGTGGCTTGTATGCCCTGTGCCTGTTGTGGCAGTTTAGTCCGTCGAAATAGAAATCAGCTCCATTGACGATAGGCCTAGACAGAAAAGGTCATTGAGTTTATAGTACTTGTGTTATATTGAGGGACCAGGGTAGCCAAGTGGCTTGTATCCCTGTGCCTGTTGTGGCAGTTTAGTCCGTCGAAAAATAGAGCAATCAGTCCATTGACGTATAGGCCTAAAGAAAAGGTCATTGGTTTATAGCTACTTGTGTTATTATTCGAGGGAACCAGGGTAGCCAAGTGGCTGATGCCCTGTGCCTGTTGTGGCGTTTAGTGCCGTCGAAATGAGCCTAAATCAGTCCATTGACGATAGGCCTAGACAGAAAAGGTCATTGAGTTTATAGTACTTGTGTTATATTGAGGGACCCAGGGTAGCTCCGTGGCAGTTAGCCCTGATGCCTGTTGTGGCAGTCTAGATCCATCGAAATAGAATATCTAGTCCATTGGACGAGTAGGCCTAGACAGAAAAGGTATTGAGTTTATACGTATTGAATGTTTAATAGGGACCAGGGTAGCCAAGTGGCTTGTATGCCCTGTGCCTTTGTGGCAGTTTAGCCGTCGAAATAGAAATCAGCTCCTTGACTGATGGCCTAGCAGAAAAGGTCATTAGTTTATGACTTGGTTAATGAGGACAGGTGCCAATGTGCTTGTATTGCCCTGTGCCTGTTGTGGCAGTTTAGTCCTTCGAAATAGAAATCAGCTCCATTGAATAGGCCTAGACAGAAAAGGTCATTTTATATACTTTGTTATATTGAGGACGGGTAGCCAAGCTTGATCCTGTGCTGTGGCATTTGTCCGTCGAAAAAATCACCATGCGATGCCTCAGAAAGTATGGTTTATAGTACTGTTTAATGAGGACCAGGTAGCCAAGTGGCTGATGCCTTGCTGTTTGGCGTTATCCTCGAAATAGAATCATCCATGACGATGGCCTAGACAGAAAGGTTTGGTTTATATACTTTGTATATGAGGGAAATACGGTAGCCAATGCTTGATGCCCTGTGTGTTGGTCATTAGTCGTCTTGTAAAAGGGGGAATAGTCAGGTGCATAGGCCTAGACAGAAAAGGTCATTGAGTTTATAGTACTTGTGTTATATTGAGGGACCAGGGTAGCCAAGTGGCTTGTATGCCCTGTGCCTGTTGTGGCAGTTTAGTCCATCGAAATAGAAATCAGCTCCATTGACGATAGGCCTAGACAGAAAAGGTCATTGAGTTTATATTACTTGTGTTATATTGAGGGAAAATTAGATCTGGGATAGCCAAATGGCTTGCATGCTCGCCTTAGAACTGGTAGATTTGGGGTTCAATATTTAGTCTAGTCTTTGATTTAAACAAGCGGGAGGGGAAAAAACTTAGGTCTAGGGGTAGCCAAGTGGCTTGCATGCTCTCTTAGAACTGGTAGATTTGGGGTTCGATACTTAGTCTAGTCTTTGATTTAAACAAGCGGGAGGGGAAAAAACTTAGGTCTAGGGGTAGCCAAGTGGCTTGCATGCTCGCCTTAGAACAAGTAGATTTGGCGTTCGATACTTACTCTAGTCTTTGAATTATCACGCGGGAGGGAAAAAATAAATCTAGGGTCCAAGAGCTTGCATGGCCTTAGAACTGTAGATTAGGTCATTGAGTTTATAGTACTTGTGATTTAATTGAGGGAAAAAAATTAAATCTAGGGGTAGCCAAGTGGCTTGCATGCTCGCCTTAGACTGGTAGATCTGGGGTTCGATACTTAGTCTAGTCTTTGATAAAATCACGCGGGGGGGGGGGAATTAAATCTAGGAGTAGCCAAGTGGCTTGCATGCTTGCCTTAGAACAAGTAGATCTGAAGTTCGATACTTTGTCTAGTCTTTGATTTAATCACGCGGGAGGAGAAAAAAAATTAAAATAAAGGGGTATCCAAGTGGCTTGTATGCTTGCCTTAGAACTGCTAGATTTGCGGTTCGATACTTACTCTAGTCTTTGATTTAATCACGCGGGAAGTGAAAATACTTTTCCAAATTTTGACACTCCGTACTGAAAAGGTTTGCCAACATTGTGTTCTATAGTAAAAACTGTGAAAATATGTTATTGACAAAGTGTATCAACACTTTCCAAAAAAAAAAAAAAAGAAAATTGAAATTAGAGTGCATAGAATTCACAAAAAGAATTCTTTCTTTTTTGATCAAACTTTGTTATAAATTGAATCAGTGAGAAATTCGATTGCGATTAGTTCTGTAACTGACTCGTGACGAAAAGGCTTACCGCTGTGTCAAGAAACTGATAATATCTTGAAGGCTTCTAAATTAGAGACTCGTTCGTCTGTTCATGACAGAAGAAGGTCAGACATTTCATTTTTAATATCCCAGTTAGGATTATTTTAGAAAAGGAAAAAAAACCATATTAGTGAAAAACAGCGTACTATGTATTACATACTCCTACTGCATTATATATAAAAAGATTTCACATAAACACGTGTAATAACAATCAATGATGAATCCAAAATATGAAGTGGGAAAAAAGACTAAGGTCTTTCAGCCGTAACAAGCAGTCTTCGTCAGAGTCAAAAAACCAACTGGGTTCAGTTCTGACGAAGACCGCTTGTTTCAGTTGAAAGATCTTGTTTTCCCATTTCATATTTTGATTTGATCATTGATGCATTATATATACTACATACTTTAGAACATACTATGTACTACATATCCATGTAATATATACCCTATACACTACATACCATATTGTTATATACTACATACCATACTACGTTCTATTTACCACATACCCATCTAGCGTACTTGCCTGCGTATCCTGAATACGTTGAGTATATGTATGTAGTATATTCACTACATACCATACTATATAGTACATACCCATGTAGTATATACCCTAAACACTACATACCATAATACTACGTTCTATTTACTACATACTCATCTAGCATATACTCTAAATATGTAGAGTATATGTATGCAGTATATGTACTGTATACCATACTATGTGCTACATACCCCTGTAGTATATACCCTATACACTACATACCATGTTGTTATATACTACATACCATACTACGTTCTATTTACTACATATCCATCTAGCATATACCCTTAATTCGTAGAGTATATGTATGTAGTATATGTACTACATACCATACTATATGCTATAATCGACATACACTTTCGTTCTACTACATACCCAAGCATATACCCTACTACGTTCTATATACTTTATATCCTATAAATTGTATGTACTAAATACCATACTGCATTCTGTGTACTACAACCCTACTGCATATTACGCTGTACATACCTTACTATATCTATGTAGTACATATTCTATTATTTTCTATGTATTACAGGCCTATTGTATTCTATAAATCATAAGCCTACTAAATTCTACTACAACTATATATATACATAATAAACGGAAAAATGATTCAAACTGGACATAATAACAGTTCAAAATTGAGGATAGGTAGCACACAAAGTAAAGAAACACACTTACAAACTCAAATTTTCGGCCAATCCATCTTTAGGAGAAAAGAGAAAGGGAGACCAAACAAGCTGTAGACGCAACGGCTAGTAACCGGTTACTAACTAAGAAGGTAGGAGGTAGAGGTAAGGTTAGAAGACCTTATGGCAATTTAAAGTGACGAAGAACTTAAAAACAAAAATAGCATTACTAAAAGTTTCCAAAAAAAGGTATTTTTTTTTACAAAATTAAAAATTATTTTGATTGAGTATTGTTATTTTTCAAGAAACTTATACGTATGGAGGTATAAGTATGCGTAGACATCCAAAAACAAACAATAAACTAACTATATCAGTTTGTGTGTGTGTGTGTGTGTGTGTGTGTGTGTGTGTGTGTGTGTGTGTGTGTGTGTGTTGTGTGTGTGTGTGTGTGTGTGTGTGTGTGTGTGTGTGTGTGTGTGTGTGCATAAGTATGTGTGTGTGTTTGACAATTATACTGCAACGATTTTAGTAGAGAAACTAACATTGTCTGTCTCTCTCTCTCTCTCTCTCTCTCTCTCTCTCTCTCTCTCTCTCGTGTGTGTGTGAGTGTGTGTGTGTGCATAAGTGTGTGTGTTTGACAATTATACTGCAATGTGTTTAGAAGAAATTAACATTGTCAGTCTATATAACTGAAGCTCTAAGTTTCTTAGTTTTTGATTTAGTCTTTAATATTTAACTCACTATTAAATAAAACTGTTATAAAACATATTTTTTAGCGTAAAAAGTTAATCTTTTTTTTAAGTTGGCTTGAAATTAAAATTAAATATTACAAAAACAGTAAGTAAGTCAAAATGTTTCTATTTGTTTTACCTGTTTGCTTGTGATGAAGAGAATATCGTCAGGAAGCTGATGACTGCAATGGTACATTTCATGGTGGCTGATGTCTGACTGGGGGAGCGATCACCAGGCCTTGCTTTGTATACTGGTGATACGTCATCGTCAGTGATGGTTAGCGCGGGGGTGGGGGGGGGGGGGTGGGAAGTGTTATCTAACATTAAACGTAGTATTTCAATTTTCAACTGTTTCCTTGCTATTGAGTAATCTAATTGCATTATTTAGGGAAGTCAAAGAGGGAAAAAATGACAAACTTTTAATGGACAAGGGTTAACTGTTAGAGCACAGTTAGACATAATTTGTAAAACACAAGTCAATAGCATACTAATTAATATGTTAAATACAAGGACATATAAAGCACTGAGAAAATATAACTTTTGTCATTTTGACATCAGCTGTAATCAAGAGAAAAATTAGAAGCTAATGTCCAAGTATCAAATGAGGAGTTACTTCCCGTTGCGCATGTTTTCTCTTTCTTCTTATATTGCAATGATTTTAGTAGAAACTAACATTGTCTCTGTGTATGTGTGTGTGTGCGTGTGTGTGTGTGCGTGTGTGTGTGTGTGTATAAGTGTGTGTGTGTTTGACAATTATACTGCAATGTGTTTAGCAGAAACTAACATTGTTTCTTCTTCCTGAAGAAGGATTGCCCGAGAATTTGAGTTTCAACTGTGTTTTCTTTTTACTCTTATATATACGAGTATACATATTTATATATGGTATACTTGATAAGGTTGTTGTGGTAGATATATGAAGGACTGATATATATATATATATATATATATTATATCAATGATCAAACCACAATAAGAAAATGGGAAAGCAAGACTAAGATCTTTCAACCGTAACAAGCAGTCTTCGTCAGAGTCAAAAACCCAACTGACTTGGGTCAGTTGTTACGGTTGAAAGATCTTAGTCTTGCTTTCCCATTTTCTTATTGTGGTTTGATCATTGATTGTTATTTCACGTGTTTATATGAAATCTTTTTATATATATTATATATAACAGTTCAAAATTGAAGATAGGTAGCACAATATCAAATGTCTCATTTAGGCATAATATAAATGTCTAAATGAGAGAGGTTTATTGAGCTTTCATTCGTGGATGTAGTACAGATAGTGATTGACCCACTTATCAATATATTAATGATCAAACCACAATAAGAAAATGGGAGAACAAGGCTAAGATCTTTCAACTGTAACAAGCGGTCTTCGTCAGAGTGTGACTCTGATGACGACTCTGACAAAGACTGCTTGTTACTGTTGAAAGATCTTAGTCTTGTTTTCCCATTTTCTTATTGTGCTTTGATCATTGATTGTTATTTCACGTGTTTATATGCAATCTTTTTATAAATATATATGATTCTATTTCTATATCACATCACTGATTCATATAATATCATTAGTATAACTACAGTAGTAATAACATTTTTGAAAAGCAAAAGTGTAGATTTCATATTACGAAATAATCTCCTACAAGGAAACATCTCTTTTGTTCCAATAGCCAGTGGATTTTGTTATAATTTATCTGACCTCTTTCTTCATTAAAGATTTAAGACAAAAGTTGCCCATTTAAAACTTGAAAATGTTCAAATTTCGTTTGAAAAATGTCAGAAACATGTAGAAAAAAATTTAAGATTTAGGATAACTTCATTCATTATTTTTCAAAATATGTTTTTAATTTTAAATTATGTTTTACATTTTTGTTCTTTTATGAATTTTTATGGCATCCTGGTGTTTTCTTTAAAAAAATTAGTTTTTTTTCCTTTGTCTAAAATCATATATACCAAAATTCACTCTGAGCGAATGTTAAATTTTTTCCTGCGTGCTGTAATCTGTTATAAGGTTGCTATAAATGTATATTGAGAAAAAAATATATTACTAATTAGTCAGTTTTACAAACTAAAATCAATGTTAAAGCCGGGTATTCGATACAATTTAACATTTTATCGCTGGAAGTTTGATATTTTTCAAAATAATTGTATGAACTATTAGACTAGAATAAGGAAAATCTGGAGTGGCCTACACTCAACTTTACTACAAGTAAAGATAATATTAAATTTCGTTGGTATATAATATAATGTTTCATTTAGGCATAATATAAGTGTCTAACTGGGAGTTGTTTATTTCTCGTTCATTTCTAGAGGTTGTACAGATAGTGATTGATCCACTTATCAATATACACGCTTATTTTTTGTATATCACACCACTGGTGCCTATAATATCTTTAGTTTAACTACAGCAGTAATAACATTTTTAAAAAGCGAAAATGTAGACTTCGTATTACGATATTACTCTTACAGGAGAACATCGCTTTTGTTCCAATAACCAGTCGATCTCCTACATAGTTTATCTGACCTTCTTCTACATTGAAAATTTAAGACAAAGTTTCCCATCTAAAACTTGAAAATATTTTAGATATTTTAAAAATTTGACAATGTTTTTGTCTAAAAAAAATGTCAAAAACATGTAAGAAAAAATATCGTTTTCAGATAATTTGTAATTTAAAATGTAGGATAATTTATTTCAATTATTTATTTTTTTTTTCAAAGAATGTTTTTTAATTCTAAATTATTATTCTAAAGATAATGTCAAAATTTCAAAACTTTAGAATTAGTTGTTTAAGAGAAGAAAAATGTAGTCTAAAAAACAGGTTTTTGCAAAAAAAAAGATACTTTCTCATCATGCATAATAGGTCATAAACAATAAAGCTTCTCTGATTGCGGCACATTTTTGTGTAAAATATCAAATGTGTAAAATGATCCATCAAATATTCTGGACCGTAGCGTCTACACAAAACTTTGGATACATACTCACTCACCCATCCACACACCAAGAATGTTTTCAGTAATAATAATAATGTTTTCAGTAATTTTATTTTATGTATATATATATATATATATATATATATTCTATGTTTTGTTATTGAGGGCTAGGTCAAATAAAAAAAAATGAACTCCTTCCTAGGCCGACGTTTCGGTAGAATAGAATAGAAGAGGTCAAGAACAATTTTTGGAGTATATATATATATATATATATATATATATATATATATATAAAGAATCAAAATAAACATATGATGCAATCAATGAAGTATAAAACCACAAGGAAAAATGAACACGATAGAAATAAATGCTCTGATGACATAAAGAGAGAGTTTTCCTTTTTCCTTGTGGTCTTCATTGATTGCATCACGGGTTTATTTTGATATATATATATATATATATATTAGTGTAATTAGGTAGCAGACCTTCCTTAATACATAAATCATTAAATGTCTTCCCAACTTCTCTGCGAATGATTTTCCTATATAGCTTCTCAAGATTTCTAATCTGACATTTCCGTTTTTTTCCCGTCAGGTTTTGATAGTGTAAAACCCTAATGTAACCTCTCAATCTGTGATATCTACTGAACAGCATTTTCTTATGCATTATTAATTTTAAACTCTTCTAAATATGTAATATATAACTTTTATTTTATTGTTGTTTAGTGAATAGCTTTTATTTAATTTATCTAGTATCAAACCCTGAGGATGGTCAAGGATGACTGAAACGTCGGTTATTTTTATTTTAAATTGTAATTTATTTATCAATTAAGTGGATTGCGCAAGTAAATCTTTTGGTGAATTGTTGCATTTAGAACCAAATGAATGGAAATGTATATATATATATATTTGATTAGAAAAAAAGAACAATTCTTGAAAAAATCGTGAATGCAGAATCTGCTCTGCTATTTAACAATACATGCTTAGATGAAGACCTCTTGCCAGTTTATACATATATATATATATATATATATATAGGGATAAATAGGCAGCAGATCCTCTTTGAAACAGTTATCATTAAAATTAACCGCAGTCTCGCCATTCACGATATATATATATATATATATATATATATATATATATATACTCAAATTAAACTGTGACACATAGACTGAAACAGAACAAAGACTCACTTTTCAATATTTCGACCGTTATGGCGGTCGTCCTCAGGAGAAGAAGTGAATTGATGGAGGGACGACAGTCAACTAAAGAACTCACTAGGTAATTCAATCAATTTTGAATCATTTCTACAGAAATGGTTACAGTTAATAAATGTATATAATTCATAACGATTGTTAAAAAAAAAAAAATTTGAAATCAATTTGTTTGTCAAGAAGTTTGATATTATGTTAAGTTATAGTAATGTTGAGTGCAGGCCACTCCAGATTTTTTTTTTTTTTTTTTTAAGGATTTACGGTAATAAAAATAGATATCATAGTTTGAAAAAAAAAGTTTATTTTTAAAATTTTTTTTTCAGTTTTTTGGTCGTGGGACATTGTCTTTGAATTTCCCTTTGATGTTTCCTGGAGAACTGTACTCTGCTACTATGTAGACATTACCTTTGTTACTTTGTGCCCTACCTAGTCCTAGATGTTTTGTTGATTTCCATACCATCTGAGTGAAATGACCTGAAAAAGTAAAAAACGACGTAAATTTAAAACTTATGTTTTGATTAAAAAAAAAAAAAAAAAAAAAAACTTTTTATGTGTTACAATAGGTATGTATACGGAGGGCTAGGTTAGCTCAGTTGTTAATGTCGCCTCTGAATGGGTTGGTCTGGGGTTCGATACCCACTCTGGCCCTTAATTTATTCACGTTAGAGGTGAATAAATCTCTGCACGTCGTGACTCGGAGAAGACGTTAAACCGTCGGTCCCTTAGCATGTACGATGTCAGGTACTCCTTAAATATCCCCTACTCTAATTATACTTGGGTTAGACAAAATTAAGGATTCCCGATGTAGAATATTCATTGTTTGATATCACAAAGACAATATAGAATCAATCTTCATTGTGTGATATCACAAAGACAATAGAGAATCAATCTTCATTGTGTGATATCACAAAGACAATAGAGAATCAATCTTCATTGTGTGATATCACAAAGACAATAAAGAATCAATCTTCTTTGTGTGATATCACAAAGACAATAAAGAATCAATCTTCATTGTGTGATATCACAAAGACAATAAAGAATCAATCTTCATTGTGTGAAATAAAAAAGACAATATAGAATCAATCTTCATTGTGTGATATCACAAAGACAATAAAGAATCAATCTTCATTGTGTGATATCACAAAGACATTATAGAATCAATCTTCATTGTGTGACATCACAAAGAACTAATCTTTGGTCTATGCTTGTTCTTTTGTGGAACGATCACTGCAACCTAATGTAACCTTTTTGGAGTTGTACTAATGTGAAAGTCTTTGTATATGAACATTGCCAATCTATATATATAAAAATAATGTATGTCTGTCTGTTTGTACTCGATAGATTCAAAAAACTATACATCCAATCGCAGTGAAAATTAGAAAATTATTAGGTATATCCCCAGGAGGTTTATGTAAAGTTTTTTTAAAAATCAGAGTTATGGTTCAGGTAATATGCTAAAAATATGATAATAGATAAGGTGTGCTGTATAACCTGTTTGTTTACATTTTGACTTTAATTGGTAATGGCGGCTGCAGGAAGGTTATTCTTTATGAATAAGCAACTTATAATATTTCCACATGCTTTGCTCAATTGGAAATAACCAGGTACCAGAAATTTTATTATTGTTTTCAGATTGTACTCGATAGATTCAAAAACCATTTTTCCAATCGCCGTGAAAATTTAGAAAATTATTAGTAAACAATAAAATTTGTATGGTTTTTGAATCTATCGAGTACAAACAGACAGACATACATTCATTTATATAATTATATATATATATATATATCATTAAAATTAACCGCAGTCTCGGCATTCACGATCTTAAGACTGAGAGATTCGATCCTACGAACCAACCTCCTGCTAACTCCTTTTCAACTGGAAAAGGAGTTGGCCAAACGATATGTTAAATTAAAATCAATGACTCATGCTTAGTCATCGATTTTAATTTAACATGTCACTTGAGAACTCCTTTTCCAGTTGAACCCTGTTAGCAGGAGGTTAGTTCGTAGGATCGAATCTCTCAGTTTTAAGATCGTGAATGCCGAGACTGCAGTTAATCTTAATGATACTTGTTTAAAAGAGGATCTGCTGCCTATTTATACCAATATATATATATATATATATATATATATATATATATATATATATATATAACTTTAAATTACACAAAGCACGACACAGAAAAGAGAATACAAAGAAAACTTACAGAATTCAATATTTCTAACTGTTGTTCGTCATCAGGAGAGTAGACTAGAAGAGAGGACGAAGTGAGAGAGATCTCCCCACGTCGAAGAACGGAGCGCGAATGAAGAAATAAAGAGTCAACCGAAGAGAGCAGCACTAGCGTAAAAAAGGAGCTAGGCACTAAACGTCGGAGAACGGAGAAAGCAAAAACAATAGATAAAATTATAAAATTAAAAATTATAACTTAAAAATTATAAAAAAGGAAATAATAAAAAAAATAAAATAAAAATAATAAAAAAAATAATAATAAAAAAGAAAATGTAAAAAAAATAAAAAAAAATATATAATAAAAAAAGGAAAAAAATGAATGATATAAAAAAAATATATATATGAATATATAATTAAAAATAAAAGTTAACGCTTCTGATTTAAACCGGGATCTGATCAGGCCCCCAATAACCATATGTGGGCCTCCTCAGACGCTCTTAATGTCAAACTACGGTCATCAGTGGTCACTAGCTTAATGATTTGAACATATATATATAGATAATCAAGAAAATGACCAGAGTAGACAAGTGGCTTGCATGCTCGTCTTCCGAGTTACGATACACACTCTGGTGTCATTCCACGGAGAAGACTTTTTAGGCTGTCGGTCTTGAGCCTGTTCAATGTCAGGTATTGGTTAAAGATCCCTATTCTAAACAAACTTTTGAGTTAGGCAAAAATTTAGATTTCGTAATATAGAAATCTTTTGTTTGTGAGCTATCACAAAGTCCTCTGTGGTGTTTTCTCTTGTAAAACGGCTACTGCAACCTAACCTAACCACCCTCTAACTACGTAAACTACTTGGAGTTGTACTAAAAGTGAAAAACATCAATATAAAATTTCTTAATAAGAACAATATTTAGTAAATATTTATGATGAGAATGATTTCTGTTTCTACCTGTATTAGATTTAAATTTTGCATCTCTGTAGTTGTAATCCTTTATCTCGTTATACCAATTATCACAGGCTTGTTGAACACCTACAAGTCTTTTATTGCTGCTACTATAAAAATAGAGGTTTTCACCATTTGGATTATTCGTCTTATGATTTAGTTTATCTTCTGATGCCAATTTATTTGCCCAGTTTTGTGCTTCTGTGTTCAGCTAAAATAAAAAAAATATATATATAAAACAAGATTTCACAAAAAAAAACACGTGAAATAACAATCAACGTTCAAACTACAATAAATAAATTTTGAAAGACGATTAAAACTGGACAAAATACGAGTTGAAAATCGTACAAGAATTTCAAACAGAATAAAGAAACATATTTACGAACTCAATTTTTTGGAGGAAATCCGTCTTCAGGAGTAAAAGACGAATCTTTTCTCCTGAAGATGGATTTCCCCGAAAATTTGATTTTTCTGTGTTCCTTATATATTTAAAGTTCCTACTAACATAACATGTGGGTAGATCTTTTCTCCTGAAGACGGATTTCCTCGAAAATTTGAGTTTCTGTGATCCTTTAATATATTTATAAATATGTAATATATGTTTATATTTTTATAGTTCGTACTGGCATAACTTGTAGATACAGTTTAGTTCAATAAATAATTAGCATACATATGGAATAAATGATTAGATAAATTATTAGTTGTGCAATCCGTAATTGTGTGGTATTTACACATTCTGAGGTTAAAATAGACAAAACAAGCAAAAGTTTCCAAACAAATGAAGTTTTATTCAACAACAACAACGCGTTTCGAACACTTTTGTGTTCATCATCAGGAAGACACCAAGGATATGGTGCTGAAGGGTTGTTTTCACTGGACCAAACCTTCAGCACCACATCCTTTTGGTGTCTTCCTGATGATGAACACAAAGTGTTCGAAACGCGTTGTTGTTGTTGTTGTTGTTGTTGTTGAATAAAACTTCATTTTGTGTGGTGACTTTTCTTTGTTTATCAGAATGAATGATTAGATAATTAATCTAATTATATGAATTGTGATTCATGATGATTATAATATGCGATAACCATTATAAAACCTTCAGTTATAGTAAAGATCTGAAAAACTAGTTGAGTCATAAAAAAGAATGAAATTGAATGACTTTTAAAGATAAATGGTAAAGCTTTTGATTATAGTTATCAGCAGGTGTTTACAGTCGGGCAACACTGTACTTTAATACATACCTTATTACTGAGTCTCAAATTGGGCACGCCGTGTTTATGCCTGTAGAAGTTATGACAATTTAATCCTTTTTTATAGAAATCAGCATCGTTCTTGATATTCCTAGACAAAAACCATATAGTGTGAATATATATATATATATATATATAAAATAAATTCAAAACGAAGGAAACACACAGAAAGACACAGACATAACTCACATCGATATTTCGACCATCGTCGTCATCAGGAATTGTGAAGAGCGAATAGCGAAGAGTCCCGCAGGAAGACAGGGTGGTACTCAGGGCGGTATATATATATATATATATATATATACAATAAAAAAACGGTCCAGCGGACTTTTTAAATAAAATAAATTCAAAACGAAGGAAACACACAGAAAGACACAGACATAACTCACATCGATATTTCGACCATCGTCGTCATCAGGAGGTGTGAAGAGCGAAGAGCGAAGAGTCCCGCAGGAAGACAGGGCGGTACTCAGGGCGGTATATATATATATACAATTAAAAGAAACGGTCCAGCGGACTTTTTAAATAAAATAAATTCAAAACGAAGGAAACACACAGAAAGACACAGACATAACTCACATCGATATTTCGACCATCATCGTCATCAGGAGGGGTGAAGAGCGAAGAGCAAAGAGTCCCGCAGGAAGACAGGTCGGTACTCAGGGCGGTATATATATATATATAATATATATATATAATTAAAAGAAACAGTCCAGCGGACTTTTTTTAAAATAAAATAAATTCAAAACGAAGGAAACACACAGAAAGACACAGACATAACTCACATCGATATTTCGACCATCGTCGTCATCAGAAGGTGTGAAGAGCGAAGAGTCCCGCAGACTGCCCTGAGTCGCTGCCCTGTCTTCCTGCGGGACTCTTCGCTCTTCGCTCTTTACACCTCCTGATGACGACGATGGTCGAAATATCGATGTGAGTTATGTCTGTATCTTTCTGTGTGTTTCCTTCGTTTTGAATTTATTTTATATATACATATATATATATATATCAATTAAAATAAGCAGTGACACATAAACAGAAACACAACAAGGACTCACTTTTCAATATTTCGACCGTAATGGCGGTCGTCCTCAGGAGAAGAAGTGAATTGACGGAGGGACGACAGTCAACTCACTGTCGTCCCTCCGTCAATTCACTTCTTCTCCTGAGGACGACCGCCATTACGGTCGAAATATTGAAAAGTGAGTCTTTGTTGTGTTTCTGTTTATGTGTCACTGCTTATTTTAATTGTTATTTGTCCTGCCGGACCGTTTTTCGTTTATCATGGTATATATATATATAGATATATGTATGTATATACGAGATAATATACAAGAAATACGAGAGTCTAGTCGAAGGTTTTGTCCGGTTAAGATTGTTATTCCTTTAAATAATGTAAAATTCATTTTCTTAGTTTAAAAAAAATTCTTACTTCTGCCTATGAAAAAGGTTTTAAAATAAAACCGAACCGTCGGAAATGAGAGTTTGATTTTTGAACCTAGAAAATTTGACCGAATCCCGATTAGGTAACACACCTATATATAATATATATATATATATATATATATATATATATAAACTAGAATTTAAAAAGAACACATAGAAAGGAAATCACTGAACTCACTACTATATTTCGATGTCCTCGTCTTCAGGAAAAGAAGTGAATCGCTCCAAAGGCTGATAACTACTGATAACGGCTGAGTCGTTATCAGCCTTTGGAGCGATTCACTTCTTTTCCTGAAGACGAGGACATCGAAATATAGTAGTGAGTTCAGTGATTTCCTTTCTATGTGTTCTTTTTAAATTCTAGTTTATTCAGTTCGAAGAATCGTTTCATCTATATATATATATATATATATATATATATATATATATAATATATAATATAGGAACAACTCAACAAAGAACACCATTACCCAAAAGATGGGGGCCAGGCTAGCACAGTGGTTACGTGCTCACCTCTGAACTGGTAGGACCGGGGTTCAATCCTCACCTGGCCCTCGATTTATTCACGCGGGAGGTGAATAAATCTGAACACGTAGTCCCTTGGAGAAGGACGTTAAACCGTCGGTCCCGAGCCTGTTCGATGTCAGGTACTCGTTAAAGATCCCTACTCTAAATACATTTGAGTTAGGGCAAAATTTAGGACTCCCACTGTAGAATCAATCTTCATTGTGTGGTATCACAAAGGGTCAATGCTTGGCCTACGTGTGTTCCCTTGTGGGACTGTCACTGCAACCTAACCTAACCTAACCTACCCAGAAGATGACTGACGAGCAGTCGAAACATGTCGATAGTAGTGAAAGTAGTAGTAGTAGTAGTAGTAATAGTTATAGTACTAGTAGTGACAATAGTGAAAGTAGTGAAATTAGTGAAAATAGAAGATTTGAATACAATGGAACCATTGGAAATGTTCTGTACAATTTGGATGAAGACGCAAAAAGATTATTCCGGTCCCTTGAAAAATAGACGAGGAAACTAGTTAATCGTAAATATGGCGTAATATTTAATCGAACCTGTATAAATGAAGGACTGCTTTCTAAAAATACCCAATATTGATAAAAGTATCGACCGTGGAATAGAAACAAAACTAAAGTTTATCGGTACTCGGTCAGTTCTTCAGGATCAAATTAAACTCTGATTGCCAAATTTTGGCAAAGAGAGTTTAATTTGATCCTGAAGAACTGACCGAGTTTCGATAAACTTTAGTTTTCTTTTTTATACTAATATATAATATATATATATATATATATATATTTATGATGTAATTTTTTTGAGGGTTAAGGTCCAATGATTTTAAACTAGTTCTTTTGCCGACGTTTCGACATATATTTACGTCATCTTCAGGGCTAAACATAATTGTTTTAAATATATGTCGAAACGTCGGCAAAAGGACTAGTTTAAAATCATTGGACCTCAACCCAAAAAACAATTACATCATATAAATATTGGGTCAAGAAAACAAATCATGATGTATATATATATAAACTAGAATTTAAAAAAGAACACATAGAAAGGAAACCACTGAACTCACTACTATATTTCGATGTCCTCGTCTTCAGGAAAAGAAGTGAATCGCTCCAAAGGCTGATAACGACTGACTTGGCATTCGAACTGAAGCACTCAAACAGTGTAGCCAACTTTCGGAGGAAAGGTAGACAGGGAAGATAAAGAGATAAAAGCCAAATAAAAATTAAAAAATGAAAACATTTAACTAAAATAAAATTAAAAGCTGATAACAACTTAAAAAAAAAAAAAAAAAAAATCAACGATTGAGGTTAAGCCCAGGAGCCGATCTACCACCCAGAAGACTAATAATAATTAGTCTTCTGGGCGGTAGATCGGCTCCTGGGCTTAACCTCAATCGTTGATTTTTTTTTTTTTTTTTTTTTTTAAAGTTGTTATCAGCTTTTAATTTTATTTTAGTTAAATGTTTTCATTTTTTAATTTTTATTTGGCTTTTATCTCTTTATCTTCCCTGTCTACCTTTCCTCCGAAAGTTGGCTACACTGTTTGAGTGCTTCAGTTCGAATGCCAAGTCAGTCGTTATCAGCCTTTGGAGCGATTCACTTCTTTTCCTGAAGACGAGGACATCGAAATATAGTAGTGAGTTCAGTGGTTTCCTTTCTATGTGTTCTTTTTTAAATTCTAGTTTATTCAGTTCGAAGAATCGTTTCTTTAATTGTGTATATATATATATATATATATATATATATATATATTATTATGTATATTGGCAGCAGATTCTCTTATAAACATATTTCATTAAAGTAGACGGCAGCTTCCGCATTTACGACTTTTTGAAAATAATTTCTTTGATGTCTCTGGGACAACTTCTCCATGAAATCACTCCCTACCAGAAAAAACTAGTAAGAAAACTAGAAAAAACGAGCAAAAAAGTCGTAAATGCGGAAGCTGCCGTCTACTTTAATAAAATATATATATATATATATATATGTATACGAGTTCGAGATTAACAAAGAGCAACACACAAAGTAGGGAAACACACTTACAGACTCAAATTTTCGGGTAATCCGTCTTCAGGAGAAAAGAGAATGGGAGACCAAGCACGTTGTAGGCGCAACGGCAAGTAACCAACCCGGCAACCGCCAGCGCTGTCAACCGTACCCGGTCTTAAAGTATAGAATTAGGAGAAGATATAAACAGAAACTCAGATAAGCAGTACTGGTTAGGTAAAACTATAAATAGGTGAAAAATTATAAACAATATAAGATAAAAACAAACTATAAAAAAACAAAAATAATGATAGAGAAAAGAAGAAAAAAAAACTTTGTGTGTTGCTCTTTGTTAATCTCGAACTCGTATTGTGTCCAGTTTGGATCGTATTTCGTTTTATCAGTGAATTATATATATATATATATATATATATATCTATCAAAAAGGACCTGGCAGGAAAAGATAGCTACAGTTATCACAGATCCAGCTCTAAATATTAAAGGATTCAGTGACATTAATAATGAGAATGACGTCATGTCCGGACATAGTGGCCTCAGTGGTAATTACATGTCATCATGATAAGCACTTATGTAGACATTAAAAAAAAAAAAAACCTCTTGGTTAGACCTCTTTATTATAAATTTTAAACTTGATGAAATAAGAAGCAGTAAAAATATTATACTCTGTACTACTTATCCCAGGGTAGCTTAGTGGCAAGATGTTTGCCTTTGGACTGAGAGATCCATGGTTCAATACCAACTCTGGACACTCTATTTATTCACGTCAGAAGTAAAAAAACAAAAATACAGCATGTCATACCTTATTAATCATGAATTAATAAGTTAATAGTTATTTATAATTAACTATTGTATTTAATATTTTAACTTAATATTATTATTTAAGTTAATAGTTAATAATGTAATTATTAATAATTGATAATAACATATTAGCTGCTATTTTCGCTTAATTTTTCTTTGTTATTTTTAATTTTGTTGTTTCTAGGTTGAAAATAAATTATTTTTGTATTGAAAACAAAAACTACTTGTTTAAATTTTCTTTCATATCGTATAATACTTCAAAGAGAAAATTACGATTCAAAGTATGATTGAAACACGATTAAAATTTTTAAACATGAGATTAATTACGATTAAAAACTTTAATCGTTGCCCGTGTTTGATAATTATATTTGTCTAGCTTGAATGGAAATCATCATACCTGTTAGCTTGTGATAAAGAGAAGATCGCCAGCAAACTGATGATGACTGATAATGCACATTTCATCATGACTGTTCTGTTTAGATATATATATATATATATATATATATATATATATATATATAGTGTGTGAGAGAGAGAGACAGACACACGAATGGAAGCTGTGCTTTGAATGCCAGTCTTAAAGACACGCGTCAGGAAAAGGAGGGGGTATTTTTTTTCTCTTGTCATCCAATTAGAACCATATCAATTATATATCAACCACTTCATTATTATGTCATTAAGTCATCCAATTTCCCCATAAGTTTACATAACCACATCTATTAATGACATTTATCATTAAATTGTTAAAACTTTAGATCGTTGTATATATATATATATATATATATATATATATATAACAGATTCAATAATATATCGACCGTTTGATAGGATAGGTGTGTTCTCTAATCGGGGTTCGGTCAATTTTCCAGGATAAAAAATTAAACTCTCGTTGCCAACGTTTCGGTTTTATTTAAAACCTTTTTCATAGGCAGAAGTAAGAATTTTTTAACTAAGAAAATGAAATTTACATTATTTAAAGGAACAACAATGTAAATTTTATTTTCTTAGCTAAAAAATTCTTACTTCTGCCTATGAAAAAGGTTTTAAATAAAACCGAAACGTTGGCAACGAGAGTTTAATTTTTTATCCTGGAAAATTGACCGAACCCCGATTAGAGAACACACCTTTATATATATATCTTAATATATATTTTCGTAGTGTCTTGTTTATATATCTGTTTGTTCTCTATAGAAATCAAAACTACTGGACCAATTGGGCTGAAACTTGGCATGGGAGGTCTTTGGGGGTAAATGAACAAAACTAAGGGGGTACCAGAGGCAATCCCCCAAGTTATGGTGCAATAACTTCTAATTATGGTGAAATACCAGATGAAAATGGTGCAATTCTTTGAAAAATAAAAATAAAATAAGAACAATATTTAGACTAAATTTGGAAAGGTATATAAAGGACATTTCAATTTACAAAAGTAACAGTATTAATTTTGTAAAATAAAGTTGTGTTATATATATATATACACTTTTTTGATGAAAATGCGATCCGAAATGGACAAATACAGTTCAATGTACATAAAGAAACGTAGAGAAATTAAAAACACACACTTACAGTCTCTAATTTTCGGTTGAACCGTCTTCAGGAGAGATAAGAAAGGGAAACCAAGCGCACTGATACAGAGACGTGGTAAAGGGCAGGATGTCTTTATCCCAAGAATTCCAGTCATTCCAACAGATGTTCCCTTCAATTTCAAGCGTCTAAAATTTCCCGTCAAACTAAGTTTCGCAATGTCCATTAACAAATCGCAAGGACAAACTCTTTCAGTTGCTGGCTTGCATCTGCTTGAACCATGTTTCTCTCATGGACAGTTATATGTAGGATGTTCAAGAGTTGGCAGTTCCAAAAATTTATACATCCTTGCACCAGAAGATAAGACAAAAATTGTTGTTTATCATGAAGTACTCTGATATGTTTATTATGATTTGATAGAATAAATATTAACTTAAATTCTTCCTTCTTAAAGCTCAAACCTAAACCTGACAAAAATTAAATGTTTTTTGTATCAGAATTTTAGTTGGGATTAAACCTCAATAATGGAATGTGTCTCTGTTTATAAGAAACTTAATTTGTTAACATGTATGAAGTTTTGTTTTGTTACAAAATATGTTGTACTGTTATAGAATTTCTGATAGAAATATATACTTAGAAGTTTAGATTCTTTGCTTCATTCAATACTTAGCCATAATTTCATTATTTTCTTATTTTGTCCCAGGCAACGCCGGGTAGTTCTGCTAGTATATATATATATATATTTATAAATATTCTATTTATTACCTATTAGTCCAGTTATACCGTTGACCTTTCAACTCTTTTATTCTAACCGCTTGTTTCTTGTTCATTATTGACCTTTGACCTTCTCTTTATATTAACCTGTGCTATCCTTTTAATCTATTAATAGCAATGACTAAGCATGATTTTAATTTAACATATCGCTTGGCCAACTCCTTTTACAGTTGAACCCTGTTTCATATTTTATGCATTATGGCCGTAGACGCCATATTTCTTGAGAAAAAATGCAAAAACTAAAAATTAGCAAATGTTTGAGGTTTTTGGGCCCTAGGGGGCCGGGGTTAAGCTGCCCCCCAGAGTTTAATAGCCTAAAACCACCCCAAGACCTATAGAAAGTGCCTTGCAAAAGAATTTTTGAAAAAGGTCCATTGTAGGCCGAATGCATAAGGTACAAACATACATACATACATACAGAGCCACGAAGAAAATTTATATATAGATTCTGAAACTTGTTAAAAAAATGAAGGTCAAATCTACAATTTGTGAAAGAAATTTGTTTGAAAGATAATGTGACACTTGGGACAAAAAAATTGATTTTTGAAAATTGTAATGTGAAACTTGTGACAAAATGTTTAATAGTTGAAGTTGTTATGTGAAACTTGTGGCAAAAAAATAATTGTTTGGAATTTATAATTTGAAACTTTTAAAAAAATTTAAGAAACTATTGATAATAGCTAAAGCTTTGTTAAAGTTAATAAGAAACCCATATAAAATTACAATAATTGTCTTTAATATCAATCTGAAAACAATAATAAAATTTCTGGTACCTGGTTGTTTCCAATTGAACAAAGCGTGTGGAAATATTATCATAAAGAATAACCTACCTTCAGCCGCCATTACCAATTAAAGTCAAAATGTAAACAAACAGGTTATACAGCAAACCTTATCTATTATAATATTTTTGGGATATTACATGAACCACAACTCTGATTTTTGATTTTTATTTCCAACATTTCATATTTTATGCATTATGGCCGTAGACGCCATATTTCTTGAGAAAAAATGCAAAAACTAAAAATTGGCAAATGTTTGAGGTTTCTGGGCCCTAGGGGGCCGGGGTTAAGCTGCCCCCCAGAGTTTAATAGCCTAAAACCACCCCAAGACCTATAGAAAGTGCCTTGCAAAAGAATTTTTGAAAAAGGTCCATTGTAGGCCAAATGCATAAGATACAAACATACATATATACATACATACATACATACATACATACAGAGCCACGAAGAGAATTTATATATAGATATTAACCTAATAATCTTTTCATTTAACGCAGTATGACAAGTTTACGAGTTATATAACCTTTGATTGTTATTTATAACATCCACTAAAATTGATGGTGTTTTAAAAGATTCCTCAGACGTCTGGTATTATTAATCAGAAAGTAATTATTCCGATTTTTTTTTCGATTATAATAGTCTGTTAACGAAATAGAAAATTGAGGAAAGTTTAGTTAATACCTGACAGTCTTATCGTAACTGGACACACGTAGGAGGAAAGTCCATTTAAATTTTAATTGCTTGTAATGAACACTATTTACTGTTCATCGGTTTTTTTTCTTGTTATTATACCATTGATTAGTCATTTTGATCAACATTTTTTTTTGGTTACACACTATGACTAAAGAGGCTAGAGTAGCTCAGTGGCTTGCGTGCTTGTCTCTGGCGAAATACAAACAATCAATTGATTTTGATTTTTTTTTTTTTTGAATGAATCTATCACTTTTTATGTATTCTATGTATTAGTAGAATACATATATTTTGATATAAAGCTTTGACATAAACACGTGAAATAACAATCAATGATAAAACTACAATAAGAAATAAACAAGACTAAGATCTTTCAACCGCAACAAGCGGTCTTCATCAGAGTCAAAAACCCAACTTCAGAGTCAGTTGGGTTTTTGACTCTGACGAAGACCACTTGTTGCGGTTGAAAGATCTTAGTCTTGTTTTCCCATTTCTTATTGTGGTTTGATCATTGATATTTTGATAAGTGGATCAATCATCATCTGTACTACCTACACGAATACAAAAATTAATAAACCTTTCCCAATTAGACATTTATATTATACATGCATATTATTAGTGCCACAGAGGTTAGTAAATAAGATATCATTATTATACGTCATACCTCGTCTATGGCCATCAATGATTCAGCCATTGCAAAACCGGTCGGGCGACTTCACCAGGAATAGACGAGGTATGACGGATAATAATGCCTAAATGGGACATTATATATTATATACCCAAGAAGTTTGATATTATATTTATTTATAGTAAAATTGAGTGTATACCACTCCATATATTTTATGTGTGTAATACTGTTTTGAAAAGGATTTTTCAACTGTAATATTTGCAGATTAAAGATAAATTTATATTTAATTTTTAAAAACTAGTTTTTTTTTCCAGGATTTGAAAGTTTCTTATACTTGTTTGCATAGCCAGTTAATTTAATTTAACGATTTTTGTATGATTTGATTTATACGCTTTTGTTTTTGAAAAATTTTTGGTTTTCTTTGATGATGACTGCATACGATTAAGAGTACTTTAATAGTATTGTATTCAATTTTAATTATTTCACCCAGACGTTCTTAAAGCTTATATATGCATATATTTTTTAGACGTAACCTGAACAAGAACATCAAGTGTTTGAAACGCTTTGTTAATTTTTTTTATAATAATGTTTTTTGTTTGGAGACATAATATGAGTAAATACCACACTATATCAGTATAAAGATTTCACATAAACACGTGAAATAACAATCAATGATCAAACGACAATATTAAATGGGAAAACAAGACTAACACCCTTTCAACCGTAACAAGCGGTCTTCATCAGAGTCAAAAACCCAACTGAAACACTGACGAAAAAACAAACTGGTTTTGACTCTGACGAAGACCACTTTTTATGATTGAAAGATCTTAGTCTTGTTTTCCCATTTCATATTGTCGTTTGATCATTGATTGTTATTTCACGTGTTAATGTGAAATCTTTTTATTCATTTTCAACAAGATGAAGCACCAAAGGCCACAACGTCAAAGTTGTTGGAAAATGACATGATGAAGTATTTCTTCGATAGGACGCCAAGGACCAACTGAATGACTTGCCAGATCTCATCTTTTTTTTTCTATAAGGAGGTCTAAAAAAACGCAGTTTATGCTAAAACAGCCTAGGACAATTTATCAAAAAAACCCAACTGGATTGAATTATAACAGACTTGCGCCACAAATAAGAATGATTCAAGCATTATAGATATCAGCATCAGTTCCTCTCTTGACAACTGGAAGAAGTTGTCAATTCCTGAGATGCTACAGCCAGTGCAGTCAGTCATGAACTCGTTAATTTACAGAAAATTAGTTTTATTAAGAACTTTCCTGTACCTTCCTATACATTGGTAGCCTTACTCTGTCTTTTTCTTTAAATCATTAGTTGTGCAATCCGTAATTGTATGGTATTTACTCATTCTGAAGTAAAATGGATAAACAAACAAAAGTCTCCACACAAAATGAAGTTTTATTCAACAACAACAACAACGCGTTTGGAACACTTTGTGTTCATCATCAGAAAGACACCAAAGGATGTAGTGCTGAAGGGTTGGTCCCAGTGAAAACAACTAGTAGGAAAAATGGAATAAACTTTTTCCTTTGACCTTTTTTACTTGACCTTTGTTCCTACTAGTTGTTTTCACTGGACCAACCTTTCAGCAAAACATACTTTGGTGTCTTCCTGATGATGGACACAAAGTGTTCGAAACGAGTTAAATAAAACTTCATTTGTGTGGAGACTTTTGTTTCTTCATCTTTTTTATTGTAATAGATTTATGAAATGAAAAAAAAAAATAAAGGCATTAAGACAAAGTGTTTTTTTCATTACGGACATCATTGTGTCCTGTTCTATTACTTATTGTTATGATTATATTGAATACTGTGCTGTTAAATTAATATTATACTTATATTAATTTGATAATTTCTAAAAACTTCTCTTAACCATAATAAACATCATTTATTTATATAATAAATAACTATTTCATATTCTCATATCCCGCTATAAAACGTTTCACAAAAAACTTCCAAAAAATATTAATCCCTTAATCCTAACATTATCCTCCACAAGCATTCCAGGAAATCCCAGAAGACGTCTGAAGAGGATGTGGCCAAGAGACTTATTACTATGAATCGTTCTAAGTGATTTTTTATTTTTTATTTTTTTATTTATTTTATTTTTTTTTCTTTCTACTTGGACCCACGCCAGGAAGTGTAGTCACTGGATTGCTTCTTCCCTCCTGTGTTCCCTCCTACATCTGTGCTATCAGTGTCACTTACATTGTTGTGACTTTAAACAAATAAATAAAAAAAAAATATTCTCATCGATTAAGCATTAATTTTATCTTTCCAATTTTATTATAATTAAATCAATAAAATATAGACAAAAAAAAACTATTTTCGATCATCGCCGTCATATAGATGAGTTTTGGAATAGTATACACAAGAGTCCCTCTGAAACAAGCAGTAGTGCACCAGATCTTCGAAATCAACGTGGGTTAAAAAGGCCTCCAAAATATCTACTATTTCGTCCAATTTCGAACATGTGTAAACATTTAACCCAGGTAACAGTCCCTTATAAGCATAAATAAAAACAATTCATATTCTCATCAATTATTGATAAAATTTTAAGTTTCTTGTATCTAGCCAACTTGGTTTATTTTTTCAAATTTTCGTATAAGTTGACTAAATATGAGATATGATTGAAAACAAGAAGTAACTTGTCACTTGGTTTCATTTTTTGAACATTTTGTATAAGTATGTAGACTAAAAGTGCTGTATGATTCAAGACAAGTACAAACTTATCAACTGGGTTTAATTTTTTCTCTTTTCGTATAAGTTGACTAAATATGCGATATGATTGAAAACAAGAAGTAAACTTGTCAACTTCGTTTCATGTTTTCAACTTTTTCCGTAAATTGACTAAATGTGCCATATGATTGAAGACAAGTAGCAACTTGTCTACTTAGTTTCGTTTTTTGAACCTTTAGTATAACTTGACTAAAAGTTCTGTATAATTGTAGAGAAGTAGTAACTAATCAACAATGTTTCACTTATTCAACTTTTGTATAAGTTGACTAAACGTGCAGTATGATTTAAGACTGGTAATCACTTGTCAACATGGTTTCATTTTTTCAACTTTTTGTATACGTTGACTAAACGTGCAGTATGATTTAAGACTGGTAATAACTTGTCAACATGGTTTCATTTTTTCAACTTTTTGTATACGTTGACTAAACGTGCAGTATGATTTAAGACTGGTAATAACTTGTCAACATGGTTTCATTTTTTCAACTTTTTGTATACGTTGACTAAACGTGCAGTAATGATTTTAAGACTGGTAATAACTTGTCAACATGGTTTCATTTTTTCAACTTTTTGTATACGTTGACTAAACGTGCAGTATGATTTAAGACTGGTAATAACTTGTCAACATGGTTTCATTTTTTCAACTTTTTGTATACGTTGACTAAACGTGCAGTATGATTGAAATCAAAAGTAACTTGTCAACTTGGTTTCATTTTTTCAACTTTCCTTTACTATAAGTAAAGTATATTGATCGTGAAAAAATTCGATCTCGAGATTTTGACGGAATTACATGTTTTGACTAAATGTGCAGTATGACTGAAAACAAGTAGCGACCTGTCAACTTGGTTTCATTTTTTCATGTTTTGAGTTTTTTCGTTGAACTCGTCAACTTGCTTTCATTTTATCAACTTTTTGTATAAGTTGACTAAAAGTGCAGTATGTCTGAAAACAAGTAGAAACTCTTTAACTTGATTTCATTTTTACATCTTTTTGTATCCGTTCATTAAACGTGCAGAGTGATTGAAAACAAGTAGTAACTTGTCACCTTTGTTATATTATTTCAACTTTTTGTACAAGTTCACTAATCTAGAATATGATTGAAAAGCAGTAGTAACTTGTCAACTTGGTTTCATTTTTTCAACTTTCTGTATAAGTTCACTAAAAGTGCAGTATCATTAAGTGAACTTACATATCATAAGTGGTGATATGTAAACTTGGTTTCATTATTTCAACATTTTGTATAATTTGACTAAAAGTGCAGTATGATTGAAAACAAGTAGTAACTTGTCAACTTGGTTTCATTTTTTCAACTTTCTGTATAAGTTCACTAAAAGTGCAGTATCATTGAAAATAAGTGGTGATATGTCAACTTGGCTTCATTATTTCAACATTTTGTATAATTTGACTAAAAGTGCAGTATGATTGAAAACAAGTAGTAACATGTCAACTTGGTTTCATTTTTTCAACTTTCTGTATAAGTTCACTAAAAGTGCAGTATCATTGAAAATAAGTGGTGATATGTCAACTTGGCTTCATTATTTCAACATTTTGTATAATTTGACCAAAAGTGCAGTATGATTGAAAACAAGTAGTAACATGTCAACTTGGTTTCATTTTTTCAACTTTCTGTATAAGTTCACTAAAAGTGCAGTATCATTGAAAATAAGTGGTGATATGTCCACTTGGTTTCATTATTTCAACATTTTGTATAATTTGACTAAAAGTGCAGTATGATTGAAAACAAGTAGTAACTTGTCAACTTGGTTTCATTTTTTCAACTTTCTGTATAAGTTCACTAAAAGTGCAGTATCATTGAAAATAAGTGGTGATATGTCAACTTGGCTTCATTATTTCAACATTTTGTATAATTTGACTAAAAGTGCAGTATGATTGAAAACAAGTAGTAACTTGTCAACTTAGTCTAATTAGACTAACTAACACTTTCAACACTTTCAACTTACACTAATCTTTATAAATAAAATAATGATTTTGTCTGTACATTGCTTAGAACTGACTCATTTCAAGTTTTCTTTACGTTTCATACATTGGAGAAACCGAATCCACCCTTAGAAAAATTTCTGTCGGTTTGTCGGTTTGTCGGTTTGTCGGTTTGTCGGTTTGTCGGTTTGTCGTTTGTCCGCAAAACTTTGTCACAGGTAAACTCAGCTACCATAAGACATATAAAGCTGAAACTTTTACAGTAGATTTGTGTAGGTCTAACTTAAAATATAGGCTATGAATTGATTGGAAATTCAACGTAGAAGTGAAGTTATGGACGTTTAACGCAAAAATGTTTGTCACAAGTAAACTCAGCCACCATAAGACATAGCGAGCTGAAACATTGACACTGGATTTGTGTGTGCCTAACTTAAAATATGGGCTCTAAATAGATTATTAATTCAGTACAGAAGCGAAGTTATGGGGCTTTTAGCTGTATTTTCCTAACTTCACAGACAAGTTTGTTTTGAAAATACACAGGTGTGGCAAGTAGGTAATGTTAGTTGATTTTAATTTCAATTGAGCACATGAATATATTGCGTATTTGACATCATTGAAATGGTGTTTCACAGAGTTAAGGATGTACTATCTATTGAGAATAAATGTTTTGTAAACGAGCAATTCTCAGCCCTTAATATGAACAGGCATGAGAAATCAACAAACAAGTTCTTACGCTATATGAAGCCGAGGAAAGAACTTACAAGTCAGTAAAGAGATTGGATTAGTGATGAAGAAGCAGTTCATTATCTAATTGAATTTCTTGACTCTGAATTTATTTCTCCTGGACTGCCTGCTCATGAGTAAAAACTTAAAGTAGGAGCACCATTGATGCTGCAATTTATAGCAGTAACAAATTTCATGTTACGAAACATGAGTGACCCAAAAACTGTGCAACGGGACACGACTCTGAGTTCGTGCTCTACACAGATATGCCATAGAGGCGGACATAATGACTGGATGTGGTATTGGGGAGTCTTCCGAACCACTGTCTGTTTCCATTCAAATGATTGCAAGGTCCCCTCAGAGTCTATTTCGCAATGACGTTAACTAAGTCGCAAAGGGAGACTTTATCTAACGCAGGAATTCAAGTTAGCGAAACCAAGTTTTTCTCACATGGTCAACTGTAGTTTACTTGCTCAATAGTCAGAGGTTTCAACTGATTGTTCTTCCATGAACCTGAAGGACAGACAGCTAATGTAATGTATACAGAGGCATTTGTTTAACACTGTACTAATAATGGTGTTTTCTACTATTCTATAATTTCTAATTATAGTATTAGTATAATACTATAATTGATATGTTGGAATACCAAGTATAATAGAATTTTTGATTCCGTCAAAGACGGGTACATTTGCTAGTCTAGAATATGATTGAAAACAAGTAGTAACTTGTCAACTTGGTTTCATTTTTTCAACATTTTCTATGAGTTAACTAAAAGTGCAGTATCATAGAAAATAAGTGGTAACATGTCAACTTGGTTTCATTTTTTCAACTTTTTGTATACGTTGACTAAAATTGCAGTATGAATGAAAACAAGTACAAGTGTACAAACTAGTCAATTTTATACATTTTTTCAACTTTTTGTACAAGACTACTAAAAGTGCGATTTGATTGATGACAGGTTGTAACTAGTCAAGTTTTGTACATTTTTTCAACTTTTAGTACAAGTGTACTTAAACTGCGCTATGATTTAGAACTGTAGTAACTAGTCAAATTTCTTACTTTTTTTCAACAAATTGTACAAGTGTACTAAAAGTGCGATATGTCTGAAAAAAATAGAAACTAGTAA